>PVJD01003763.1:0-154641 GCA_004026545.1 Mormoops blainvillei
GCCCAGGGGCGACGGGTGAGGGGCGCGGGGGCGCCCGGGGCAGGCCGGGAAGGGGGGGCGGACCTCCCCCTGGGCCGGGCCGGGGCGGCGCTAGGACCGAGCGCGGAGGGACGAGCCGGGCGGAGCCAGCGCCCCCCGCCCCCCGCCGGCCGGCTCCCCTCCCCCGGCCGCTGGCTCGCTCTGCTCGCTTCGCCGCAGAGGCTCCGAGGCAGCGGTGGCGGTGACTCCCTCCTTCCATCCCTCCTCCTCTGTCCGTCCGTGCGTCTGTCCGTTCGGCCTCGGTCCGGCCCGCAGCATGGCCGGCGTCAGCTTCAGCGGCCACCGCCTGGAGCTGCTGGCGGCGTACGAGGAGGTGATCCGGGAGGAGAGCGCGGCCGACTGGTGAGCCCCCGCCCCCGCCCCTCGGCCCCTTTGTCCCCGCGCCGCCGCCGCCGCCGCCGCCGCCGCGCCTTTGTTTCCACCCGGCCCGCCACCCGGCTGCCGGGAAGGGAGGGGGCGACCCCGAAATGGTGCAGCGGCCGGGGAGGGCCGGGAGGGACTGCCTTTGTGCGCGCCGGGGGAGGGGCCGGGCGGACCGGGCGGAGCGCTGCCGTCCCCGAGCGCCCCGAGGCCGCCCCAGGCGCGCAGTGGGAGCGGTGGCCCGGCGCCGGCCGGAGGGACGCGGGGTCCGGACGTGTGGCCCGGGGCCGCATGGCCCTGCAGGAGCCCATCCCCCGCACCGGCCCCGGGGGACAGGTGTGCACCGGGCGGCCAAGGGCACCTTCGCTACCTCCGAGCGGGCGCGGACGGGGCGCGGACCGGGCGGGGACGGGGCGGGGACCCAGCTAGCGGAGCCAGCTCAGCGAGCCTGGCCCAGCCTGGACAACCGGCCACAGCACAAAGGAACGCTAGGGCGGGGGAGGAGCGGAGAGGGCCTGGGGCCTGGGCGCCCCGCCCACCGGGGGGCCTCTCGGAGTTGGGGTGTGATGCAAAGATGTTCATTGCCACATGGCTGCCGCCCAGTGACTCCTGTTCCCCTGGGGGCCGCGGAGGAGGCAGGGATCAAGGGGATTTAAGGAACTGGGCAGCTAGGCTGGGAGATGCCAAGGGGGCCGAACAGCCTGCCTAGAGGGCCAGCTGGGGACCCTGGGAGGAAGCCCGCGGGCACACAAGCCTGGAGGGAGCTCCCGGGGAGGGATGAGGGGCTGAGTAGATCTTCTGCGCCCTTGGCCCCATCGCCCAGTGCAAGGGGCTCTCAGCTCTCTGGCTGGGGAGGGGCTGGGCTACCCTCATCCCCTTCCCCAGCTGTTGTCTCCCCCTGAGCTCTGGGAGGGGTGGGCCACCTGCTCTGGGGCCGGAATCCCCTGGGTGGCAGGAAAGCCCAGGGGTTCCACACTGCCCCATTCAGGAATCATTTCCCCCAAAACATTGTTCTTGTGAGGCAGGTGCCCATTCCTTTTCCAGACCTCCGATTTCCCGGGCAGGCAGGAAACTGAGGCACAGAGTGAGGGCAGGCCTGAGGGCCCTCCTCAGGGCTGGTCTTGCTCAAGTAAGGGAGGGCATTGTGGAAGGGACACTGACCTGGGGGCCGGAGACAAGTGGCCAGGCATCCATGCCACAGTACTGCAGCACTGGCGGGCAGCCAGGCCTGCCTGGAGGGACGGACGCGAGAGACAGGCTCCCATGTTCTGCGGGTCAGTCACAGGAGAGGCCAGTACAGGCTAAGTGGGCCGGTGGCCTAGCCATTGTCCCAGCCCTGCCCCTGGAGACTGAGATCATGGGAAGAGTTCGGGGCAGGTGGCCAGCTTGGCCTGGTGGGGAAACTGGCCTTGGGATGTGATGGCCCCTGCCTGGACAGGGGCACCGTCCGTCTCAGGATGCCCCCCTTGCCCTCAGTCTAGGGGTGCTGTCTGCTACCACACCACTGCCCCTAACCTCCCAAAAGCAGAGCTCCGGAGGCCCAGTGCGGGGCCGCACAGCCACTGCTGGCCCACGTCATGCTCAGCACAGGCCTGGGCCCCCATCACCGAGCGTGTCCATGTGGCCGGAGCTAGTTATTCATCACTGGCGTGCGTCACCCCATCTGGATTTTGTGTGGGACACGCACACACAGATGCACACACGCAGCCTTGCACATGCACACATTTGGTTTAATTCCCAAGGGCCCAGATAGCACTTTGTAAAAAGGGGGTGAAGAGCACACCCTGCAGTGGGGGCCGTGAGCACCCCCGGCCAGCAGCTTGAGCTGGGGGCACAGTGGGGCCTCGCGGCCCAGAAGCAGACCCTGCGCTCAGAGGCAGAGGAGGGTGTCTTGGGGGAAATTGCTGCCTGGGTTAAGGGGCTTGTCATCGCCCTCCCTTACCTTGCCTCTCTGCGGTGATGGGGTGGGAAGCTCACTTCTTGGTGGTGGGGCCTCTGAAATCGACCCCTGCCCCGTTATTGGGAACAAGTGACCCAGGAAGTCAGTGTAGTGGGAAGAGCCAGTGTTGCCCTGGGTGTGTGACCACACAAGAACCTGTTCCTCTCTGGTCCTCTTGAAAAGAAGAAGAGGGAATTGGGTTGAGCCATATCAGGCCCATGCTGGGCTCTTCCAGCTACAACTTCCTGAGAGTGGGACTGTCGAGGGGCCCGCCTGCCCTCAGCCTCTCACCTGAGCTGACCCCAGCATCTCCCTGGAGCTGCTGTGTTCCAGCTGCCACCTCACTCCGGTCCAGTTTCTCTGGCCTAGATGGTTTCTCAGAGTTTGTGTCAGTATCACAAATACCTGCTGCTGCCACTGTGTGCTGGACCCTGCGCCCCGCGTGTGAAGTGCGTCTGTTGCCGGAGTCAGACGTCCTGCCTTCCCGAAGCTCAGGCCGGGGGCAGTGCCTGTCTCTAGGGCTTGGGGCTGGTGAGATGCGTAGATTCCTGTTTCTCCCGCCTGACTTCTTGTGCCGTCCTGCCCAGGCCGCCTCTGACGTAGTGGAGCAGCCCTGGTTCAGTGGGATCTGGGGCGGGCTCAGGTGCCTCTGCCCATCCCTGCTGGGGTGTGGTACGTGGTGTGGCGAGAGGCAGCCCAGAGCACAGCTTCCCGGGGAGCAGGCATCGGGACCCTGAGGGGAGGCTGTGGGGCGGAGAGGCGGGTCTGGCCTTTCTGTGAAGGGAACCACATACGTGAAGCCTCAGGGATGGGAAGTGTCAGAACTGCGTTCAGCGGCAGGGAGCCATCCAGTGTAACCGAAGTGTGTGGTGTGGATACAGAAGTCTCGCTGGGAGGGCAGGCGTAGAGCTGAGTCGAAGGTCTGCTGAGGGCTTTGAGCTTAGCAATGGTTTCTGCCAGGTCAGGGCTGGGGCCGGAGCCTGGGAAGGCGGCTGAGGTGGGAAGGCGAGGGACGAGGGTGGCAGGGGCAGGGCGGGTGTTCCTGGGAGCAGCAAGGGCCCTCAGAGCCTCTGACAGGCCGGCACTCATCCCTGAGACATGTGCTGTCTGAACGGTGTCTGGGACCAGGACCTTGGAGCTCTGCCTCAGTTTCTCATCTGTGGAGTTGGGAGGGACAGATCCTGGTTCTCTGAGGGCCCTTTGTTCCCAGTGGTGGTTTAGGGCAGCTGGACAGGTGGTGGGACAGCTGTTCCGGGAAGCAACTGCCAGCACAGGGGCCTGGGGAACAGTTGGACAAAAGAGCTCCCCGCCTCACAGCCCACCTGTGTCCCTTTCGGGCGGGAGGGATTCTGGGAATCTGGGGTGTGTGTGTGTGTGTGTGTGTGTGTGTGTGTGTGTGTGTGTGTGGTGTTCCTAGCACTGGCAGGGGCCGGCCTCCTGGGGCGGGCTCAGGCCCTCCCTCCTTCCCTCCTTCCTGCTTCCTCCCCCCCTTCTCTCCCTTCCCTTTCTCTCTTCATCGTTCATTTCCTCTTTATCCCTTCGTTTCCCTCCTTTCTCTTGTCTTCTTCTCTTCCTTCTCTCCCTTTTTCTCGCCCTGACTCCCCTCCCTTTCTCTTCTCCGCCGCCCCTCCTAGCCCCCAGCCCCCTGCCTTGGCAGTAGGGACATGGGGGAGGCCGTCCTTCCTAGCCCCAGGCCTGCCCTCCCGGGGTGGGGGGGTCCTTAGGAGCGGACACCACCGCTGGCTTCCCTTCTGTGAAATGGATGTGATGCTCCTGCGGCCCGGGGCGAAAAGGCTGGGGAGGAGGACGGAGGAGGTCGGAGGCTGCTCGGTCAGCTTTCCGGTGAAGCTAAGGATGAGGGAAAGGCTGACAGTCCCAGGAGGCCAAGGCCTCAGCTGGGACAGAGGTGGCCCCGGGGCTGGAAGGCCAGGAGAGTGAAATCACCCGTGGGCCACAGTCTGGGCAAGAGTGACCTTGGTGACCTCATCCACATCTCACAGAGGCTGAGATGAAGGCCGAGGGCGTGTCCCTGGGGTCCTTTGTGTTCAGAAGACTGCAGTTAGGGTGGGCCAGTCATGTGCCCGTTGCCAGATTGCCATGGTTACCAGGGGATGCCCTGATCAGAGTGAGCACCAGGTTCTCTCTCCTCTCCTTCCCCCTGCTGTGAGGGGCGGGGCGATGGGTACCAAGACACACGCCTGGCAACAGCCAATGGGGGACTAGGAGTGTGGTAGCCAGGGAACAGTAACCAAGGAACTGTCGCCTTGGAATCTCCATCTCACACCCGCTTGCTGGGCTGTAGGCTGCCAGGGCCAGGGCCCCGAGGATGAGACACATGGGCAGCAATTCCTTCCCCGCCTGACCCAGGCCCCCTTCTACCAGCTTCCCCTCGGACCTGGTGCCTGGCCCTGTTGTCAGGCAGTGAGTGCTGGACCAGAGCCCCTTTTCTGTCCTGCCCCCTCTGTGTCCCTCCTCCTCCTCCTCCTCCTCCCTAGAGCTGTCCCCACCCAAACTGGCAGTTCTAAGAGCCACCCCTCCCTCTCCCCAGGGCTCTGTACACATATGAGGATGACTCGGATGACCTCAAGCTTGCAGCGTCAGGAGGTAAGAATTCAAGCCACTCTTTTCATCTTCTCCCACACCCTCCTCCAGTTGTTTGCTTCCCCACCGGTCTGGCTCCTGGCCCCCTCCTGGCCGCCTCCTGGCGTGCATCCAGCGGACCCCTACTTGTCTGGCAGGTGTCCTTCCTGGTCATCCTTACGCTCTCCAGGGTGGGGAGGGAGGGGGCCTCATTTCCCCTTTGATTGTTAGAAGACAGCCTCAGAGAGGGAGAGTGACTTACCCAAAGTCAGTGAGGATGGGGCCCGGCAGGGATGGCCCAGGTCACCCCCACTTTCTCCAGAGCAAAGGCTTTATTTTACCTCACTGGCTCGGTGCCTCATGAGACATGAGGCTGTGTGAAGAACAGGCGTTTCCTCATCCCTACCCCAAATCAGGCCCCGGGGGACTCACAGGCAGAGCTGGTCCCTGCCTGCCTGCCTGCCTGCCACTCCTCGCCCCAGCACAGAACCCCGGACCTCCAGGTCCCTGGGGTTACCTGCAGAGCCCACGAAGAGTCTTTCCTTTGGGTTCCAGGCCCTTTCGGGGTAAGGGTTAGGAGACGGGAGTCCTGACTGCCTCCTGATCCCCCCAGACGGGGGCTTGCAGGAGCTCTCGGGCCACTTTGAGAACCAGAAGGTGATGTACGGCTTCTGCAGCGTCAAGGACTCCCAGGCTGCCCTGCCAAAATACGTGCTCATCAACTGGGTATGCAGCTGCGGGCTGGGGAAGGGAGTGGAGGCCCCAGAACAGTTACCCACTCCCCTGCTGTAGCCACTGGCATGGCTGGAGAGAACACGACTGCGCCCCTGGGAAGAGAGCCCTGGGGCCTTGGGCTGCTGCCCGCTCTTGTCCTTTCCCAACCCGCTCTGTGCTATATACTTCGCAGGTCGGAGAAGACGTGCCTGACGCCCGCAAATGCGCTTGTGCCAGCCATGTGGCTAAGGTGGCTGAATTCTTCCAGGTGCGAGTGGGGGCGGGGGCCAGCCATCCAGGGCCTGTTTGCTGGTAGTGGTGACGGGGGGCAGCCATGCTGCCTGAACACACTTTCTTGCTGCAGGGCGTCGACGTGATCGTGAATGCCAGCAGCGTGGAAGACATAGACGCGGGTGCCATTGGGCAGCGCCTTTCCAATGGGCTGGCGAGGCTTTCCAGCCCTGTGCTGCACCGACTGCGGCTGCGCGAGGATGAGAATGCCGAGCCGGTGGTCAGTGTGTGTCTGGGGCCACTGGCCCCGCCCAGGGCTCGCCCGCTCCGTTCCTCTCCATCCTCAGCCTTTTCGGGTGGGAGTCCTGGAGCGCCCGGCCTGCTCTCCCAGCTCATGCCAGGCCGCTTGACTCTGCAGGGCACCACCTATCAGAAAACTGACGCAGCTGTGGAAATGAAGCGGATTAACCGTGAGCAGTTCTGGGAGCAGGCTAAGGTGTGGACCTGACCCCCGCTTGCAGGATGAGCTGACCCAGCCCCATGGGGTAGCCGTGGGCTTCTCTCCCCGAGCCACCCCCATCCACGGTGGATCCCATCCCCTGGGCTCCCCTAGCCGAAGAGTGAGCCTTATGCCTGAGGGCTTACCCCGTATTCCCAGAAACCATGCGTCCCCAGCCCTGGGTTAGGGATGGGCTGGTGGGGATGGGGGGCCCCCTCACGGGCTCAGGGCCTACACTGCCTTGGCACGGGTGGTTGCAGAAGGAGGAAGAGCTGAGGAAGGAGGAGGAGCGGAAGAAGGCCCTGGATGAGAGACTCAGGTTTGAGCAAGAGCGGATGGAGCAGGAGCGGCAGGAGCAGGAGGAGCGGGAACGGCGGTACCGAGAGAGGGAGCAGCAGATCGAGGAGCACAGGTGTGCCCCGCCCCCAACCCTACTGTAGGCCCCGCCCCACTGCAGGCGCCGCCCCACCCGGCCATAGGCCCCGCCCACCCCGGGCAGGTTCACCTGGGCCCTCCCTAAGGGGTGCATGCACGCTTGTGCCCGCTTATCGTTTCAGGAGGAAACAGCAGACCTTAGAAGCTGAGGAGGCCAAGAGGCGGTTGAAGGAGCAGTCCATCTTTGTAAGTTCTTAGCCAGATCTCCCAGTCTCCTGGTCAGGCAAATGAGGATGGTCCCTGTGTTCCTGGGCCTCTCGGGGAGATCAGTGGCTTGGGGACAGTGCTGAGCATTCTGGGTACTGTCGCATGGGGTGTCATGGAGTGTCAGGCCTGCCACTCGATCACGTGGGGTCTGGCTCCTGGCTGTGTAGAGAGACCTCCGTGGAGAAGCTTATAATTTAGACTGAAAGAGAAGAATCTCACTTGACCCAGGCTCTCACTGACCAGCCTCGCCTGTCGCCTCCCAGCAAGGCCTGAGGGGCTCAGCCAGATTATCCATGCTTCCTGCATTTAGGGGGCTCCAGACATGCCCCCACAGCACTGGTGCTACAGAGCCATACAAGTGGACCTGGGCCGGCGCCCTGAGCATATCTAATGCCCTGTGCGTGTAGTGTCTCTTCCAGAGCGGCCCCTTTGTGCCAGGGGTGCTGTCTGGACCTTCAAACACTGCGGTGCCCCACAGGGTCTGTGCAGTGGCCCTTTGAAAATTACAGTGGACTCAAATCCTCGTGCTTTGAATTAAGGCCGTCCAGTGGGGAGGCACCGTTCAGGACTGGAGGCGGGCGGTTACTTGTCTGGATCAGGATGATCACGGGCAGACGTTGGGCCTTGGGGACTCAAAGGAGCTTCAGGGACACACCCACAGGGGACTGGTAAGGAGAAAGCAGGACGCCCTGCAGGCACTGGCATTGAGTGGCTGTCTTAGATTACTCCAGTCACCGCAGCCCCCGGGTGGGTGCAGATGAAGGGCAGCTGGTAAGCTCCAGCCTCCCTCGCTCAGCAAAGCCTTGCTCCCACCTGCCATGGGCCAGATGTTAGAAATATGCTGGAGAAGACGAGCAAGATGAAATTAACTGGCACGCTTATTTTTAATGGTGGCCAAATACACATAATATGACACGTACCATGTTAGCCATCTTTAGCCATACAGTTTGTGGCGTTAAGCACATTCATGATGTACAAACAGCAGCCGTGTTTGTCTCTAGAATTTTTTTCACCTTCCCATAACTGGAACTCTGTGCACTCATTAAACCCTAACTCCCCATTTCCCCTCCCCCCAGCCCCTGGCAGTCTCCTTTATGTCTCTGTGAACTTGACACCTGAGGTGTCTCATGGGTGGAAATCGTACAGAATTTTTCCTTTGGGGACTGGCTTATTTCACTCAGCATGATGTCCTCAAGGTTCATCCATGTGTCGGCATGTCTCCTTCCTTTTTCAAGCTGATACTATTTCATTGTATCTATGTACCACATTTCCTTTTCCCATTCAGAGCGAGGGCCTGGGGAGGTTGTGTTGTACTAGACGGGGACAGAGCACCCACAAAAGCTGGTGAGATACACGTTTATGGGAAGGCGGGGAGCCTGCCTGGAGCCCCATGGGCTGAGGAGCAGGGGAATTTGGGGAGAGAGCAAGGTCAGAGGGGTTTAGACTCCATTCTGGAAGATGGGAAGTCGTGGTCGGCGCGACAGCCCACTTGAAGGGGGATACTTTGAAGGGCCATTCTCCTAATGCATCCCAACAGAACGTTTACGTTTTAGGTATGTGCTCAAAAACAAAGGAACCCTGCCAGTACCACCTTATCGGCGGTTTTTTCCTCTCCTCCCTCAGTCCCTCCTGCCCCATGTGCCGTAGGAGCAGCAGGGGACACTGATTAAGTGAATTCAACTGAGCAGAGACATGTACCAATTCAGCCTCACACTGGCCACTCACACACAGACCTAGTTCTCATCCTGTGTCACCGACAAAGGGTGGGGCACATGATCCCCCAAACGGGAGGTTTCTGACACAGTGTGATCTGCGGTGTGTGCCTAGAACAGCTCGTGGGGACCCAGAGGAGGAAATGACCTGAATGGGCCGGGGACTTCTTCCCCAGGAGGCAGTGCCCAAGCTGAGGCCAGAAGCAGGAGGAGTTGGAGCTGGGGTGGGGGTCAGGCGTTTGAGGAGAGATTCATCTCCCAGGCCAAGTGGGAATGGCGTGCGCGTTCCAGGTATGGAAACTGTGCCACGCTGATGGCTTTAGGTCAGCACCTCAGGGTGTGCGAGAAGGTCAGGGTAGAAGGGGGCTGTTGGAGAGGGGACGGGGCAGTGGGCGGGGAATGCGGGCCGAGCAGCGGGAGGGGGTGGCGGTGAGGCAGTATCAGGCTCTTGGTGCCGAGACCCAGGCAGCAGTGAAGTGGGGCTCGGTCGGCTGGGTACTGGGGTAGAAGGTTCGAGAAAAGTTGGCTGCGAAGCAGGGAGAGCCCCTGGAGGGCTCAGTGGTGAAGGATCAGGAGCAGCTGCGCTGGGTGCCCAGGTGTCTGTCCAGGCTGGAGACGAGGGGGCCGAGGGCTTTGTGGATGGAGAGAAGGAGCTGTGTGACGGCAGTGAAGGGAACAGAGGTGCCATCTGCAAGCTGTTCCTGCGAGATTGTGGAGGAAATGTGGGGCTCTGAGGAAGCAAGAGCTCCTTGTGGGGAGGGGAGGTGCCCAGGACACTGCCTTTGGTTTCCAGGGTGACCAGCAGGATGAAGAGGAAGAGACCCAGATGAAGAAGTCAGAATCGGAGGTAGAGGTGAGAGCTGGGGGGACAGTGCAGGTGAGTCCAGCAGGGGCAGCCTCAGCCGCGCCCTGATCCTCTCCTCGTGCCCCCAGGAGGCAGCGGCCATTATTGCCCAGCGGCCTGACAACCCGCGGGAGTTCTTCAAGCAGCAGGAACGAGTTGCATCGGCCTCTGCGGGCAGCTGCGATGTGCCCTCGTCCCTCGGCCACCGACCAGGTAGTCCCAGGTCCCGCCCCCACCTGACCCTCACTCCTCAGGTTGTGACCCTGAGCCTCTCTGGCATTCTTTTTTGGAAAAGGAAGCCTTGCCCAGGGACCCTTGGAGAAGGCAAGGTTGTTCATCAAGAGTGCTCCCCCCCTACTGCCTCCCAGGACTGAGAAGGCTGGGCAGCGGGTGGGCGATGTTGGGCTTTGGCTGAGTCGCGGGCAGTGCTAGAGGCCATCTGGGCAGCTCTGGCGCGGGCTAAAGCACCCCCTGGCCATAAGGGGTGGCCCTGCTGGGACCGAACCAGGTCCTGCCTAAGCTGTGGTGCATGTGAGGCAGGCTGGTGCCCTGGCCCTGGAGCCTGCACCCGGTTTCGCTGTCGGGGTTCTCCTTGGAGCTTCCACCTCTGGGGAGCACCCTTCGGCTCCTGGTGCGCCGGTCTGAGTGTCTGACGCTGCGTGTGCTTGGCCTGTGCTAGGGCTGCAGGGGCGGGGCAGGCCGCCGCTGGGCATGCGCCCTGCAGAGGCCGGCTGCTTGGGGCAGGCTCCTTGCTGTGTGTGCTTGGTGCTGGCGGGGGTCATCGGGCAGCTTGAGGCTGCAGCCCAGCTCGGCTGTGTGTGCGCCCTGGCCAAAGGCAGCTTGGACGTCCAGGGCCAGATGTGGGGGCGGGTGTGGCCTTGGGGTGGGGGTGGGGGAGACTGACCCTCTCTTGTCCTCTGTCTCTCTCTCTGTCTGTCTCTCTCGGCAGGTCGTCCGTACTGCCCTTTCATAAAGGCATCGGACAGTGGGCCTTCCTCCTCCTCCTCTTCCTCCTCCTCCCCTCCACGGACTCCCTTTCCCTATATCACCTGTCACCGCACCCCAAACCTCTCTTCCTCCCTCCCATGTAGGTAGCAGCCTCGGCAGGGGGGTAAGGAGGGCCCCGCTTCCCAGCAGCACCCCCGCCCTCGCTCCCCAGCCTGGCTGCTGATTTCTGGTGCTTGTCCCCAGGGCAGGTACTGCCCGCCTCTTTTCCCTGGCCCTGCAGGGGCACCGGCCCCCAGGGGCCTGGCTTACAGGGTCTGGAGTTGTAGTCTGGCTCCTGGGGGGCCCGGGGAGCTCCCAGCCCCCACCCCGACTCCAGAGAAGAGATGCTGGCCAGGCCCCAAGGTGTCCAGTCCTGGTCCCACCTGGCTCCCCGGCCCTCACTGACCAGCGTGGGGGTTTGTTCCACAGGCAGCCACCTGGACAGCCACCGGAGGATGGCGCCCACCCCCATCCCCACCCGGAGCCCGTCTGACTCTAGCACAGCCTCCACCCCTGTCTCCGAGCAGATCGAGCGGGCCCTGGATGAGGTCACGTCCTCGCAGCCTCCCCCACTGCCGCCCCCGCCCCCACAAACCCAAGGTGAGTGAGGGGCCTCAGCTGTACGAGGCCTCTCACCAGTCCCTGGGCCGGGAACCCCCAGTGGCCATGGCGACAGCTCCCCAGGGACCTGGGCCACCCAGACTGCGCTGCTCCGGAGGTGGCTTTGCCAGGGAGGAGTCCTGGCGTGGCAGTCAGAGCTGCCCTCCGAGCCTTAGCGTCTCTCGTGGAGTGGGAATCAGGCCTTTCTCCCAAGACTGCCGAGTGGCTTACAGACAGCTAGGGAAAGGGGCAGTGGGGCCCAGTGGGCGTTAGAGGGCGCTCTGCATGGAGCTGTTAGTGGAGGCCTTCCTTCTGGGAGGTCGCCAGCTCTTCAGTGCATGGGCTGGGTAGGTAGGGTGGCTGCCCAGGGCCTTCCCTGATGGAGCTGGTCACATCTGTCTCCTCCATTTGTGCTGTAACAGAGACCCAGGAGCCCGGCCCCGGCTCGGATAGCGAAGGGACCAGCAAGGAGGCCAGAGCCGCAGCGCCCCAGGCCTGGGCTGGCCCAGTGGACGAGCCCCCTCGGGCACCGGAGCCTCCCCAGGGCCAAGGCAGCCCCATAGAGGACTTCATGTTCATGACAGCGCCTGAGCAGGCGATCCTGGCTGCCCCTCTAGAGCCTGCCGTAGCCGGCCCCCCCGCAGCCGACACCCTGGCAGCTGCTGCTGTTGAATCCAACATTACTGCTGCTGACACCGCTGTTGCCAACACCACACCCCCTGCCTCTGCTAGCCTCATTGACCTATGGCCTGCCCACGGGGGCGGTGCCTCCGCGCCCCAGGTGGAGCCTAGGGCCCCCACGGCACCGTCAGGTGCTGAGGTCACTCTGGCAGAGGTGCCCCTGCTGGATGAGGGGGCTCAGGAGCCAGTGCCGCCAACAGGTGAAGTCTGTGCCAACCTCCTCAATTTTGATGAGCTGCCTGAGCCACCAGCCACCTTCTGTGACCCAGAGGCAGAAGTAGAGGGGGAGCCCCTGGCTGCCCCCCAGCCTCCAACTCTGCCCTCGGCTCTGGAGGAGCCGGAGCCGGAGCCGGAGCCACACCTGCTGACCAATGGCGAGACCACCCAGAAGGAAGGGACTCAGGTAGGTCAGGGCAGCCTGGTGGGAGGGTTGGAAGCCGCCAGGAGCTGGGGGGGCTGACGCTGTGTTTCAGGCTTGCTGCAGTACCCGCCTTTCTCCGTGACCCACATTATTAGGGGGAAGCTATATTCCATTCGCTTTCCCGGGCTAGCTCTGCTTTTGTTCCCAAGTTAGGTATCTGTTTCCTTGGCAACCACGGATGGAATCACTGGTTGCCGGGGAAACGGGCTCAGGCCTGGTAGGTCAGCCCTGGTCTTGCTGGGTGGGGCCACGTTGACCTGGTGCTTTCCTCCTACAGGCCAGTGAGGGGTACTTCAGCCAGTCGCAGGAGGAGGAGTTCGCCCAATCAGAAGACCTGTGTGCAAAGGCTCCACCTCCTGTGTTCTACAATAAGCCTCCAGGTAGTGCGGGTATGCACGGTGGGACGGAATTAAGAGTGCGGTGCTGGGTTCAAGTATGGGCAGGCACCATCCCCCAGCGGAGCTGGCACAGCTCTCAGGGATTGGGGGGCACAGCCTTGAATCTGCCGGCCATCTCCTTAACTTCCCTCCCTTCCCAACATCATAGAAATCGACATCACCTGCTGGGATGCAGACCCAGTCCCTGAAGAGGAGGAGGGCTTCGAGGGCGGTGATTAGCGGCGGCGCCCGCCCTCAGGCTGCCCTTGCCAAGGCCACCCGCCTGCTCCGGCCTCTGGCCAGACGGCCCGCCGCGCCTGCACTCGAAGCAGCTCCGCCTGGCACCCCCACTCTGGATTCCGGCCCTGGCCGGGGACTGGGCCGCTTCCCCACCCACAGGGCCTGACTTTTACAGCTTTTCTTTCTTTCTTTCTTTTTTTTAAAAAAAAAGTTGATAGGAGACTTGTACAGTTGACTGGTTTTCCTCCTGTTGGTAGTTGAGACGCTGTTGCAAATTCCACCCCCTCTCTGCCCGGTTCAGATTGTAGCGCTTAGTCCTCCCTGCTCACTCAGCTGGCCGGGGTGGAGGCCTCACCCTGCTTGGGGCCTGGCGAGGGGGGAGCTCTGGTGGGAAAATGCCCCCCACCTCTTTTCCTAGTTTTATGTTTCTTGGAAAATATCACTTTGTATTCTCTGTCCAGGGCTTCAGATATTTTGCACGAATTTGAAAACATGGCAATAAATGGCTCGCCGGCTCTGGCTCCCTGGGACCCCCTCCCCGCCCTTCTCTTTACCTCTACCCACCTGGCCCAAAGAAAGTAGCAGGCCCCGCTGGGGCCCCTCAGCTTCCCAGCCCTTTCCTGTCCCCTCCTGCTGGGCGGGTCCCAGGCTGGAGGCCTTAGGCGCCATTCAGGTCAGGGCTATGGGTGGGGCCCCGCGGCTTGGGTGGCCCCTCCCCAAGTACTCCCTATTTGCTTGGGTTCCTTTTTCACATTTAGTAACTGTTTTTTGGAAAGCACAAACTTCTGTAACGGGTCGTGCTCATGTCTGTTAATAAAGAAATCCAGATCCCTTCGGGCCTCCAGGGATGGATCTGGGGCTGGCCGCCGGCCCTGACCCCCGTTCCCAACTTTCCTGACCTCCAAGGCTGCAGGGGGCACCCTCACCGTGACTTCATGGGCAGATGGGGTCTGGTTCGAAGCAGGCTGACCTCAGGTTTAGTTGTGCATCCTCTAGCCACTTAGCAGCTTAAAAGTGCATTCAGGTTTCGTTCTCCGCCAAGGCCCAGGCACACCTGGTCATCAGAACCTTGGGCGCAGCAGTGGGTATCCCCTCCACTTGTTACCAAACCGGATCACACACCTTTATTATCCTCAAAGTGTAACAAACGGGGTAAGAAATCCCTCCCACCCTCCACCCCCAGCGGTCCCAAGGGAAGCATTTAAAAGGCCCCGCAGTCAGGCCAGGAGTCCGCTAGTGGGGCCCAGGTCGCCAGGTACCCCTCTATACGGCTGTAGTCCTCCCAAACAAGGGGATGGAGACCGGCAGGCGCCAAGCTCCGTGCTCCAGCGGCTCGCGGCTGCTGAGCTCCGAGTCGGTCCAGCTGGGGAAGACCCGGCGGCCGCGGTCTGCCTGCAGGCAGAGTGCAGGACAGGGCGCCGCGGGCCGTGGGGCGCTGGGCAGGTGCAGCGCCGACGTGTAGCCTCGGTCCAGATAGAGTGGCTTATAGCTGGGCGGCGGCTGCTCCTGTTTCTCGGCGCTGTCGCGGCGGCTCAGAAAGGGCGTGACGATCTTGCGATAAAGGCCACGCGTGTCCGTGAGCACCTCGCTGTAGGGCGGCGGCGGCTCGGCCATCAGCACTGCCTCTTCGTAGCACGGTGGCTTGGACATGTCCGATTCCGCTGTGGAGTGGGAAACGGCCCGAAGGCTTGAGGCCACCCATCCCCAATATCCCGCACAAACTTTGGCCATCTGCCAAACCCAGGCCCAGCCCGCTCCCTCTGAGTTTGGGGGACTCTGTCCGGTGGAGGAAGGACGGGTGCGTCAGTGGTGAGCCCGCCCATGGCCGAGGCCCCGCCCACCCCTGTCGCCTCCAGCGTAGCTCGGCCCTTACCTTGGCGCGGGTAGCTCCAGGGACGCGGAGGCACGGAGAGGTGCGGCGGCGGTGGGTGCGGCAGCGCGTGGTGGTGTGCGTGGGGATGCGCGTGTGGCTGCGCGGGCCCGTGATGCAGCAACGGGTGCACGTGCACGTGCTGGTGCGCGTGCGCCGGCGCTTCAAGGCGACCACGGTGCGGTGGTGGCGGCGGCGCGAGGCCCGGGGGGCTCCCAGCCAGACTGCCCTCGAGCTCGAGGGGCTCCAGCTCAAGGGCGCGCAGATTCTGCTCACGCAGTCGCTCCTCCTGGCGCCGTTTGAGGCGGCGGCGCAGGAAGCTGCAGAAGCAGCACAGTAAAACGATGAGCCCCCAGATGAGCCAGAAACCAGCGAAGCACGTTAGGAACGTGTAGGTGCCCTGGGACATAACCATGGCGGCGGCGCGGGCGGCGGGTCCTCGGCTGCTTCACTGGACACTGGGCTCCTCTACGTGGCCCCGGGCCCGCGCCACGCTCCCAGGCGCCGCCAGCGTCACTCGGGGACCTGCGGCCGGGGGCTGCCCGCGGCCGGGCTCGAGTCGTGTGTGCGCGGGTGGGGGGCAGCAGCAGCGGTGCCTGCTCTTTTTCATGGCGCCGGCGGGCGCGCGGGCGGGCCTCACCCGGGACCGCGCGGGACCTATGGGACAGACACAGGGCGCGGTGAAGGCGCGCTGCAGCCCCCGACGACTTCCCTGCCCACGCCTGTGCCCTGCGCAGCGCCGGGGAAGCCTCCTCTGCCGGAACCCCCGCACTCCTCGAGGTCCCAGTGACGTCACCGAAGAGGGTGACGTCACGCCTGAGGTTTCCCCGGAAGGGTTTTCCCGGATCCGAGATTCTGCCGCTGCAGCTGAGCCAAGGGGATTCCAGGCCGGCCGGCAGGGGGCGCGAGAAGGCCAGGCTCAGCCTCCGAGCAAGGGAAGATTTGCCACCCGCATCACCCAGACAAAGCTCCGAGAGGGTTTCGAGGCCCACAGGCCGACCCTCGAGAATGTTGAAGAGAAGCCTCGGTACGGTTTCTTGGCGGCAGGGAAAGGGCGGCTCACCTAGAGCCCCACAAGCAGCCACCTGCGCCCAGCTTCAGCGCTATTCGTGTGCTTAGCAGCTCCTGGAACTCCAGGTCTTGCACCCGCTCCCACCCTGGATACCCAAAGCAAGCGATATCACAGCCCGCACCGCAGCCTCCCAGTTGTCGCTGCTCTTGCAGGGGGGTTTGAGCAGTGGTTCCGGCTGCTACTGCTTACCACCTGCCTTTGTGCTGAACGGCCGCCCATCGGCCCAGTTTGGGCTGTTCCCTCTCCTCTAGGCGCCTCCGCCTGCCCCCCCCCCTCCGGCCCCCCTCCCCGTCCCTCTCCTGGTACCCCTGAGTAGCTCCACTTGGCCTTGCCATTCTAGCTCCAGGAAGCCGGGTCACTTCCCCTTAATTCCTTTCCCTTTCTGCAGAGGGGTGGAAAAGAAGTTCGTCTTTGGTACCACCTGGTCCCACATCACTCCAGACGGGCACCTCTCGTCCCAACTCCCCTCCACAGAGAGGACTGAGAGGAGAACCTTGCATCCTAAGACGTATGTAGGAGGGAACCCTGCCTGCGGAGTGACAGGTGGCAGGCGACTGTTCACCACCTCCACAGAACAGAAATGAGCCCTTCTTGAATGCCTTGTACCCAGGGGCTTTCATACACAACCCTTTAGGGTGACTGGAATTATTCCTATTTTACAGATAAAGAAGGGGGAGGAGCAAGTAGCTGCGTACATGGCAGGCAGCAGCGCTGTGATTTCCATCCAAGCCTGGCCACAAAAGCCTAGCCTGGGGTGGGGGTGCTGCTGCCTGAGCTACTTTGTGGGCCTCTTCCAGGAGCCCGGTGGACACCCCTATCCTCAGCACATCCAGTGCACACACTTTCAGCTCTAGGGGCCACAGGCCACCCCCGATGGCTCCAGTCTGACTCCACAGCTACCTTATGCCATGTGCCACTTGGTGCCCGTGCCAATCCCTTTCTCCGGGGCCTGCGATCCAGAACAATGGCAGGAACAATAGCTCCGCCCACCCCCTCCACAACCCTGCCATGAGGCTGCCATGGCGACGCAGCCCAGATAAGAACTCCGTGCTGCCAGTCACTAGGAGTTAATTAAATCTGTTGTTCTCCTTTTCCTGAGCCCACAGGAATTTTCAGGAATGCTCTGAGGAAGTTGGCACTAACTAGGAGGCTCCTTGGCCTGCAAAGCAAAAACAGCTCTGGGTCAGAAAAGGCACTTCTGGGGCTGGAGGTGATGTTTAGCTGAATTGGAAACAGACATTCCTGCCAAGGACTGTCTAGGCCTGGTTCTAGGCCCCCGCCATGCGGAATCTCGTGTGGCCTCCACACCACGTTCTCACCGGGGTGGGGGGTGGGGGGATTGGTTTGGCGTCTGATTGAGGAGATCAGCTCAGAGGATGAAATGAATTTGCCCCAGGCCACACAGCTAGTAAGGGGCAGGGCAGGGGCTGTGATTTAGCCTGAGTCTGAATCCACAGTCTGTGTCAAAACACCTTCCCCTACATGACAACTGAGCTGGACGTGAAAGGCCTGCCTGGTGCACCCTGAGCACCGGTGCGGGAGGACTTGGCAGCCACAGGGGCAGCTGGGCAAGCTGGCCACCTCGTAGCTGAAACGCGCCTTCCTGTTCCTTCCCACCAAGGCCCTGGCCCTTCCGGCCACTAGCTCGAGAGTGGGAAAAGGCTACAGGGCGGAGGAAAAATGGGATGGCAGTTCCTGGGTTAACCAGGAACGAAGGACAGGGACTGGCCGTGCCCTCAAGGGCCCAGTGCAGCGGGCTGGGCATTAGGGCAGACTGTGTCAGGACACACCCAAGCCCAGCTGAGTGCCCCCGGGGCCCCTCTGCCAGGAGGCAGGACCACTGCTGCATTTTACTAGGCCACTGTGTGTCTAAGAGAGGACGACTCACAGCTGAACTGGCCCTCTGACCCCACACTGGTGCCAACACCCGGTTTGAATGGGTGGGACCCTGTCTGAGGTCTGCCTCCTGCCCAGTATCTGGCCCCATGGGAGTTGCTCAGCCCACATCATCTAACCCACAGTAGGTGCTCAATCCATCATCACGACGTTTGTCCAGGCCTTGCCACATTCTCTTCCTGACCAGGCCAAGCTGCTCCAGGGCTCCTCAAAGAGCCATCTCTGCTCCTTGGGCCTCTGTCACGCGTCCAGCAGACCTTGCTAGAGCTCCCGTGCACAGCCGCCCCCCTTCCCCAGCCCCTCCGGACTGCTCACAGCGGACCCCCGCTCCGCTCTGACTCTGGCTCTGCTAGGCGTGGCGCCTTCAGACGGACTCAGGCTTAAGTCTGCCGCTTTGTGTTTGTTTTCTGATTGCTCCCTCTTTTCCTACCTTCTTGCGGGTTATCTGAGCATGTTTTATGATTCCATCTTGACGTACTCGTGGAGTTTGTGAGCATACTGCGTTGTACTGTTTTCTAAGGCCACGCAATCATTGCGAGCACAGCAGCGCGATGAGAGCGAGGCCCAGGGTGGTGAGTTTCTTAAACTCCGTGTCACCTCAGTCCCCTCCTCAGAGACCATGGTGAAGATTGAGGCAGTCTGTGCAAAGGGCTTGGAGATGCTCAACAAATGTTAGTGCTTCTGGAGGCTTCTGAGCTGGGGATGCAGAGACATGTGTCCCCAAGGTGCTCCCTGCCCAAGGGCTGGGTACCGCAAGTCGTCTCGCAGTCATCCTGAGAACTGTGTTAGCGTCTGTCCCATTTCACAGAGGAGAATACTTGGCTCGAAGAGGTTAAATGACACCCAAGTTCATCTAGATCTCTCGTTCTGGGCCTAGTGCACCCCTGCAGGCACCCACCACACAGCCTCTCCACATGAAGAACCCCAGCTCCCCAGCCTCGGACCCCAAAGATCTGCTACTGGGTCCTTTATCTCAGCAAAGGGCCCACCAGTCATTCCACCCACCACATCCAGTTTGTATGCTCAGTGTAGTGTGCCTCATCTGACTGCTTCCTTTGGTCCCTCTCCTCGCCCCCCACTGCCGCCACTGCCTTGACCGGGCCACCAGCATGTCTGACCTAGGCCCCTATTACCACGGTCACCACCATTCTCTACTGAGCCGGGTTCCTGCCCAGCCCACCCACTCTCCACACTGCCCACTTTCCCCAGGCCCTCTCTGGCCCGAACCCTCCAGGGGCTCCCCGGTGCCTCAGGGGACAGCCCAGTTCTCGGAAGCGGTTCAGTGGGAGCCTCTCCAGCCGGAGTGAGCATCAGAGCCACGTGGAGGGCTCGTTAAGACAGAGTTCTGGGCTCGGCTCCCAGGTCTGGGATGGGACCTGAGAGTTTGCGTTTCTAACAAACTCCCAGCCTGTGCTGCCGTTGCGGGTCCAGAAAGCAGACGCTGAGAGCTGCTGACCTGGATCATAGCCTCTGAGAGGGGCTCCTGCCAAGGCCTCGTCAGCCTTCCCTCTCGGGGCTCCGTGGCTCCGTCCCACAAGTGCTGCGTTCTCCCCGTGGGGCTGGCCACACAGCCTCGCTGCTCTTCCCTGGCACTCACTGCTCAGCCTTACGGTCTCACCTGTCACTTGCCTGGACAAGTCAGCCCTGAACCACCACACCCCGCAGGCTGGGTGGGAAGCTCGGTGAGGTCACAGTGTTCTGTAGTGGCCTGTGCCCAGCACCAGAGACTGCGTCTGCCTTGATCACCTCGCACACAGTAGCCCAAAAACCACTTGTTGGAGGAGTGACTGGAGGTGTCCAGTTACCCATTTCATCTTTTAGCCGTAGGGACGAGGAACACCTCCAGACTGGGTCTGATCCAATTCGTTCCTGGGAAATGTTTGGCCATTCACCAAAATGTCACTGAGGGAGGAGCCACCACCGAGCTCCGGGCACTGGCAGAGCATTTTGTACACTTGATCTTAGCCAAAAGGCCGAGGTGCGATGGCAGGGTGTTTGGTCTGCAAGCTGAGAGCCACACGTCTATGTGAATAAAGGGAAAAGGCTCCGTGCGGGCACTGGCCGGGGTCTGTGCTGTGGGCAGAGACCCCAAGCAGCTGGGGTTCTGGGTCACGAGGTTCCCTGCACGCGAGGCCAGGGCTACTGATCAAATAAAGTGACAGGGACTCAGACCAGGGGACAGAGGAGGGAAAGTAAAGCGACAGGGACTCACACCAGGGGACAGAGGAGGGAGGGAGGAGAGTGTGTGTGAGGAGGGAGGGTGAGGTGGGAGAAGGTGACTGCAGGGGGTAGGGACAGGTAGAAGAGGGTACATGGGGACTAAATGGTGGTAGAAGGAGGGCTGACTTGGGGTGGTGAACACACAATATAACAGATGATGTATTATAGAATTGTACACTTGAAGCCTATAATTTTATTAACCAATGTCACCCCAATAAATTCAATGGAAAACAAAGAAAATTTAGAAATAAATAAAGGAATGTTTTATAGTAAAAGAAAATAAAAGAAAATAAAAGAAAAGAAAGTGGCTGGTGCCCTGGCCGGGTAGCTCAGTTGGTTAGAGCGTCATCCGGTACGCCAACGTTGTGGGTTCAATCCCTGGTCAGGGCGCATACAAGAATCAACCAATGAGTGTGTTGATGAGTGGAGCAACAAAAATCGATGTTTCTCTCTCTCTCCCGTCTCTCTCTCTGTCCCTTTCTCTCTTCCTCTCTAAAACCAGTAAGTAAATTTTAAAAAAATTAAAAAAGAAGAAAGTGGCTGCTAACCTGTCCTGTGTGCCCTGCAAACGCCAGGCCCCCGCTAGCTGCTGTACATTCAGTATCTCTGACACCCAGGAGATGGCTGCGGCCATGCCCACTCCACAGACAAGGGGCTGGAGCCGGCTCAGGCCCGCATGGTGATTCCCAGGTGACTGCGAAGTCCACTGTCCTGGCAGGAAGGGCATTTCAGGAAAGCACTGGTGACATATTTACACTCCTCCCTCACCAAGACAGATGAACTCAAGCCAGAGAGATGATGGAAACTGTCCCAGCTGCCAAAGTCAGCCAGGCGTGGCGCTGGCCAGAGCCTCCTTCATCAAAATGTCACTGAGGGAGAAGCCACCATCCAGCTCTGGGCCCTGGCAGGGTGTTTTGTACACTTGATCTTAGCCAAAAGGCTGTGGGGCGATGGCAGGGTGTCTGGTCGGCAAGCAGAGGACGACACGTCTATGTGAACAGAGGGAAAAGGCTCCGTGCGGGCACTGGCCGGGGTCTGTGCTGTGGGCAGACACCCCAAGCAGCTGGGGTTCTGGGTCACGAGACTGCCTGCACGCGAGGGCAGGGCTACTGGTCAAGTGAAGTGGCAGGGACTCAGACCAGGGGACAGAGGAAGGGAGGAGGAGAGTGACCCAACCCTGGCACCAGGACAGGAACCCAGGGCTTGGGGAACTATAAACAGGACAACAGAGACTGCGGCCCAGGGGGCTTGTGGGCACAGAAGTCTTACTTGGGTCAGTATCTAATGTGCTCAGATCTGTCCTTCCAAGGGAGTTGGCCACATCTTGAGGGTGAAGAGGGGGTCGAGGGTCCCGTCTTCTGAGGGGCAGCCAGGTCTAACACACAGCACCAAAGGGGGAGCCCTGCGTTCAAATTCCACTTCTGCCCTGCCCTGCCCTGCCGGGGCTGTGTGACCCCATCCCAGCTATTCTCATGTCTGAGCTGAAGGCTCTTCACCTGGAAGACAACGATGATGAAACCTGCCTGGCAGCGCAAGGGAAGAACTAAACTGATGAGGGAGGTGAAAAATACTTCAAGACCAGCGTACACAGCTACGTGTGACAAACCAAACACCAGCATCTTGCAGCCTCAAGAGGTCTGGAACCCAGACCACGATGCCACATCTGCACAAGCCTGGGGTTGGTCTGGCAAAAAGTGCCACCACTCTACTGTGGACCAGAGGTTCTAGTCTTATGACTTGCAGGCTGGACATGGTTTATGGGTGTGTTTTCTTGGCTCTCAATCAATTTTTAAAAATAGTCTAATTAGTTGCCAACATTTAAAAACCAGGAGTTTTTACATAAAAGCCTGGATTTCTGGCTCATCTCGGAAACTGGGCACTCTGGTCACACCTAGTCCACATTCTCACATGGCGACTGATAGCCCCTGGGCAGCTCCTCAGCCCCTCTCGCGCACCCCATCGCCGCCTGGGTCCTGGAGGCCCCTGGGTCTCCAACCAGTGAGTTAGACTGAACACGCACTGGGGCCAGCACCGCATGGGCCGCTCTTTGATAAATTCCCTCTCCCACAGCCGGACTGCAAGCGGATTAGGCCACAAACTACGGCCTAGGCCCCCGGGGTTTTCCCAGGGGACTAAGGCAGACCTCACTGCTTGGTCTTCCCCGGAGAGAGAAAATGGAGGAAGGGAGGGAGGAAGCCAGCCCGGCAGCAGCGCCATCCCACAGAACACACGAGGAAGCAAGAATCCGGCCGGTTTGCCTGGAAAAAGGAAAGGTGTACCAAGGCCGGAAGGCGGCATTTACTCCCTGGTGGTGTGTGAAAGGTTAAGTCGCCCCTCTTGAAGGTCTACGGTTCTTTCCTGGCTGGCTCACGAGAGACGTGTGGCAGGTAGAGGGGCTGTGCCAGCAGAGCCAGCACTGGAAACCTAGCTCCACAGCGACTGGCTGTGTGACCTTGGGCAAGTCACTGATTCCCTGAACCTCAGGAGTTTTCAGTTCCACAGTGGGATACAAACTTGCCTTGTGCCACTGTTGCAAGGATTAGGCATAACAGATGAGGAGCCCTCGCCCCAGGCCTCACACAGAGCAGGGAGAGAACGAAAGGAGCCTGTGAACAACCCCAAAGGCACTGCTGTCTGTGCCATGGGGACTTGGGCCTGACTTAGGGCGCCAGCCATCCATGGTCAGCTATGCCAAGGTCTCAAATGCCCAGTGTAATGATCACCTCTGGTGCCCAGGATACCTCCTTAGATGGGAAAGGAAAGCCAAGGGTGGTGGTTGTGGTCTGTGGTCGAGGCCTGCGGTCAGCAGGGGCTAGCATCTGCTGAGTCAGGCCCACAAGGCCCACCTGGAGGGCCAGTTCTCTCCCCGGCAAGGGGCTGCTGCGGGGAGCTTGGCTGCTGCGGGGAGGTTGCGAGGGGAGCCAGAGGTCATTTCCTCCGACTCGCTGCCCACCTCCTCCCAGAGGAGCTCCCTGGAGGTCAGGGCATCTCCATGTGGCGCTGGCAAGCCTGTGGGCCAGCCTGCACACCACCAAGCACAGTCCAGGCTTTGTGCTCAGACAAGAAAGGGACACTTGTGATCGAGACAAAGGGCCGGGGCACTCCCATCTGGTCGGGGCTTCAGCTTCCTCGGGTCAGCGGTGTCCCTTCCTCTGCCCCTGCCTACACCGTTCCCATCCCTCCCTGGAGAGTGGTGGCTTGGGACGCGGAGCAGAGGCCCACCACCGGCTCAGGCCGCGTTTGGCACGTGCCCTGGCCATGAGGACGAGGGATGAGAGCTTCTTTCGTCTCCCCTGGTAAGGAACATCGTCTCTGCGGCACCCAACCTGGGCTGGGCCATTTCAAAGGCAGATGATGGTGGTGGCAGTGTGAGGGGGCCCCTGGTGACGGGGCACAGACCCTGAACCCAGACTCCATGCCTCCTTCTGCGACGGCAGGCCAAGGCGGCCCCACGTTCACAGCCACCCCAGGAGCCCTGCTGCGACGACTGCAGCCACGTGGGAGCCAGATCGTGCCCACGGGGTGCTGGTCCCCAACCCCCACCATCGACGGGCTGTGGAGGATGACACACCCAGATGAGCCAGAGGGGTGAAATTACCCCCAACTGCGAGAGGAGGATCCCCGCGTCCCCTCTCCTCCTGCGCCCTGGGGCTGCGGCCCCGCGTGGGGTGGGGGAGGGGTAGGAGGGAGCGTAGCCGCCCCGCAGCCGCGTTGCCGGGAGTGCAACCCCGTTGCTGTGGCAACCGTTTCCAAGCGAACCGGTGGCTGCTCGCGCCCCGCTCGGTCTCCCTAGCTCACTGGCGCCTTTCCTCTCTCTCCCTCCCTCCCTGCAGTGGGGGCTGGGGGAGGGGCTGGCCGGGGCTGGGGTCCAGGGCAGCGACCCGGGTCCGGGGTGCGGAGCCGCCCGCGCGGGAAGAGGCCGACCCGGGGACCACCTTCCGCCCGCACTCCGCGTCCACCAGCTCGATACCGCCGCCGCGGTACTCACGGGCCCAGGCATCCTCCTCCAGCTCGTCCTCCTGGCTCCGGGAGAGCGGCGCGGGGCTCGCGGACAGAGCCCCCGGCCGGGGGAGGCGACGGTGGCCCCGGGGAGCTGACTGTGGCAGCGAAGGCTGCTCGAAGCTAGGGGCTGGAGCCGCGGGGCGCGCGCACGGGCGCGTACGCGGCGCGTCCTGAGCCCGGCGTGCGCGCGCGCGGCCGCCAGCAGAGGGCCCCAGCCCCCCGCGCGAGCAGTGGAGGAGACAGTTCCGGGAGCCACAGGCAGAGGACCCACACCCACCTGCCGCGCTGGGTACCCCTTGCACAGAGAGTGCGCTCACCACGCCTCACCATTTCTGGCAACAGGCTGTCTAGGCCGGACACACGCAGGCAAACCCAGTGCACACAATTGGCCAAGCACACGAAGTCCAGGCCCCTGACACACACGCACACGCACACACGCACAGCTCAGCCTGGAGGGCACACGAAAGTTCAGGCTTTGGCCGCATTCTGACAGGGACTGCACACATGCAATGGGCAGGGTTCACTGAAGCAGGCAGGTACCCCTATGTGGCTCCAGCTCGGGAATTCATAGCCTCCTCCCAACGCTAGTCTCCGCCCACTGTGTCCCCAGCAAGCCTGCATCACCACACGCCTACTTAGAAGTAGCAGGAGAACTGTTTCGCTGGCCTCCATGGACCCAGTTCATCACCAGCAACAGAAGTGAGCTCTAGCGAGGGCCCCCCTGTCTAGGCTGAGCCTGACCCTGGCCGTCTTCCAGGCTCTTAACTGGGTTCTCTGTTTCAGGGGGGGATATCATTGCACACCAGGGATGTCACCATGGTGGCCTTATGAACCCGTGCCCTACTCTCACAGTGCACAGTGGGCAGGTTTCCCGTCCGGTTAGTCAGACTCCCTGGGTTTGGACTCTGGCTCAGCAATGCAGACATGGCTGTAGCACCTTCCTTCTGAGAGCTGTCCCTGTTAAGGGTGGGGTCTTCGTCTCAGACCTTGGAGCTATCCCAGCCCGGTTCTTCCAGTCTATCAGCTTCCCCTACATCTATTTTCTCCTTTTCTTTTTTAAGCAATCAAACAAAAACGTTTCTCACTTGCAACCAAGGACCCCTAGCAGCCCCACTGAGTCACACAGCTCTGTGGGTGGAGTGTATGCGTGTGCAGTGGGGGGCTTCCCGAAGGAAACTTGGGGTGCTTCTGTACTTGCTGGGCGGACACCCTTGCACATGAGGTCCCCATATCCTTAACACACCTTTCAAAGCCCTGCTCGGCTTCTCACTGACCTCTGCTCCAGCCACTCCCTTTTTCCACCTGCCTACCCACCCCATCTCTCTGCATCTCACATCTTCAGCCATCCTAAACCACTAGAGCCCCTGACCATCCAGATGCATGTGCTCCTGTGTCCTGGAGGGCACCAACTCTGACGCCTTTGTGGCCAAAAGGCCTCCCTTCCCTAGCCCCATGGCAGTCCCAGCCCTGCCAGCTCTTGAATTCTCTCTGCCATGGTGCTTACATTGGGTCCCACTTTTCCCACACCTGCCTATCAGACTCCGCTCCCTGCTGACAGAGCCTTGTCTGAGCTCCCAGCTCCCACCTCAGAGCTGGATGGGTGGGTGGTGAGCTCAGGGAAGACTTGTTGGGAAGTGATCCTGGGACTTTCCTCTGCCCATGGTGCACCTTGAGCTTTAGGGTAAGGTGAAACCTAGCCAAGAAGTTTCCTGGATGCTTCCCTAGCCCAAGGGGGAGCTTGGTGGGAGGTCTGGACCCATTGCAGGTGGTGTGCCCCAGGGTCCTTCCTGTCCACCTAGCACTCGCTCACACCTCCCCGGGGCTGGGCTCTCAGACACTGTGTGCCAGTCAGGGACTCCCAACTGCCCCCCAAGCCCAGGGCTGGAGTAGAGGGGCAAACGCACCTCGAGCCCCAAACCGAGGGGCAGGAGCCAGCGTCATCGTCAGCTGGCTTCCTCCACCCTACAACAGCTGCTCACCAGCCGGAGGATCTTGGCAAGGCCCTCTCCGTACCCTCTCTCCCTCAAGTTAACAGGAGAGGCAGCACACACGCCACTCACCACTCAGCGCGGGGACAGCACAAGGGGCCCTGCCTGCTAAGCTGGTGCTTGGAGCCTTCTGGCCACCTTGAGAGAAGTGTCAGCTTGGCAGCCAGCACCCACTCCCCTGGTAGGTGGGAGTCCTGCCAGTGGCCTCAGGGTCAAGGGGCAGGGTGATTGGCTGCTCCAGTGGTTTCTCATAGCTGCCTTGTGAGGGACTGGGCATCACCCTCATCTTCCCTGGCAAGGAAGGAGGCTATGCAAAGCCAATTTGTAAAGTGACCAGGCTGGGACTCGAACCCACAACTAACAGCAAAGCTCACATGGTCTCTATGGCACTGGGTACCCAGCAGAGAAGCAGAAAAGAAGCCCTTATGGTGGTTACTGGGCACCCCAGAGGTGCCCACATGGCTGGTCCCCACATGCCTCTGCTGCGGCCTAACTCCCAGTACCACCATTGTCCCATCTTTGTCTGGCCCCGTCTTCCGTTTTCAGAGGGGTGGCCCTGGGCCAGGTACCCAGCAGGCACCCGGTAAGACAAGCTGGGCAGGTGTTCCTAACGGCAGCCCCCAGCTGACAGCCAGGCCACCTTGGCCTCCAGGGGACACTGCCCGCCGAGCCTGTCTCTCAAGCACAGGCAGAGCCGGGCCCCGAGCCCCCCGCCCAGGTCTCATCCCATTTACAACAGAAAGCTGGGAAACCAAGTGGGCGCGCTCAAAGGCCACCGAGGCCTGGCTGCCCAGGGAAGCGGGCCCACCTCCGATCCCCTCCCGCTTCCAGCGGGCCCCGGGGGCAGCGCAGAGGCAGGCAGGGCTGCTGGCCAGGTTTGTGCTCGGACTGTATTCACACAGACACGTGGCGGCTTACACAGGACAACGTGAGTAATAAACATTGGCTTTAAATATGGAAAGACCAGGGTCTTGTAATCCCATGCTACCCCAACACTGGGACCAGGACAACCATCGTGGTCTGGAGTGGGGGGGGGGGAGTCTAGGGTGCGGGCACACAGCTTCAGCCTGCCCCCTTCACACACACCCACACACGCATGCACTCGCGTACCCCAACGTAGGGAGGGGTGGGTTATTGCTGGGCACATGTCTACTGTTGAGGGAAGTCTGGAATGTTTGAGGGTTGGCCAGGGGCAGACCCCCTCCCCGCCTGGGATGGGGCGTTTCTGCAAGAGGTGTCTTCAGGAAAGGGCCCAGCATGAGATGAGGCACCCTGGGGGCCGGAAGGCAGAGGCAGACCCGTCTGGGACAGCCAGGGCAGTGGACTGATGGACCCCAGGGTCGGCCCGATCTCTGGTCACACTTTGGCACAGGCCCCAGATCCAGCTCTGACAAGTGCTGAGAAGGGACTGTATCGGGCCCCAGAGGTGGTGGCCTGAGCCCAGGGTAGCAGGGGCAGGCACGAGTCTCACTCTCACTGGGAGGTCAGCGGTGGTGAGCACAGTGCTAGGGGCTCAGGGCCCGAGGAGCCTTGAGTTTGGCAGCGGCCCTTCTGCCAGCTCCAGTGCGGGTCTTCAGAATGCTCGAGGCGCTATACACATTCGTACAAATACATAAATACAGAAAGCCCCGAGCTCCACGGACGGGAGCTGAAGGGACGCACCTTTGTCCCCGGGACAGCCTAGGTCTTGCCAAACTCAGCCAGACCGGGAACTGAGGGGCCGAGGACACTGGGGACAGCTGCAGCTGTGCTCCCCAGGCCACGACTTGACAATGGGGAGGACCACTGTGCAAAACTGTAAACAGCACTCCGAGTAGCTGCTACCGCCAACCACCGCTGGGGGCCTCGGGCCTGGGGCTAGAGGCGGGTGGGGAGCTCTTCTTCACTGTCGCTGCAGTTCCCACAGCAATCCTGGAGGGCGGGGAAGACACGGAGGGAGAGAGGCAGAGCAAGCGCCGTTAGCCACCACTGCGATCACTGGGCGGCCCCGCCAGGGCAGGCCAGGAGCTGCCAGGGCAGTGCTCTGGGGAGGGGACCCTGCCCCACGAGAGGCCTGGACATCAGTGCAGAGGCCGCCAACCACAGGCTGAGGTAAGGGGGACCAGTGGACCCCAGGCTCGGTCAGGGCAGGGCCCCATCCAGCTGCTCTTCCCTGGGGCCGGCAGAGGCGGGGCATGGGGAGACAGACAGTTAAGCAAGGCTAGCAGCTTGAAGGTGCCAGGGTGCAGAGAATGGAAGCGGTGGGGGTGGGGGTGGGGAACGGGCACCGGACTTCTTTCTCCCACATCTCGCCTCTGCCACGGAAGAGCTGCCTGTGGCTCCCTGAGGCCGGGCAGCAAGGCCAGCCCACGGGGAGCCTACACTGCTCACCTCTGGAAAGAGAAAAGAGGCCGTGAGCCCAGCCAGGGGTGGGGGACGGGCAGGAATGAGGTCAGAGACCCTGGGCACCTCTGGCACGGCTGGAGGTGGCCCACTCACAGCACATGCGGGCACGGGCTCAGCCTCCCACCCACCGTCCCCTGGAGCGAGGCTGGGGGCCCAGGTAGGATACCACTGGGAGTTACCTGGCGACTGAAGAGTCTCTGCAGTAATCCCTTCTTGGGGGGCGCAGGTGGCTGGCCCCTCCAGTCCAGGTCTGGGGGAACTGAGCCATCCAGCCCGAAGACATTCAGCTCTTGGAAGCACTCAGTTTCTACCATCTGCCGTAGGACAGGCAGCTGTGAGAACTGCCCGTAGGGCCGCCCCCTGGATCCCGCCCCGCCAGCTGGGCAAGCCCCACCTCATTCTGCCAGGGGATAGGCACGCTGCCCGTGGCAAACTTCTGGTAGAAGTCCTGGTCGGTGGGCTCCAGCTCCACACCTTTAACCGTAGAGAACTGTTCGATGTCCAGGACATCCTTGCAGTAAATGGCCTGGGGCTTGGGGGACAGAGGCTGTGGTCAGACAGGAACTGCCACCTGTGCTCGGGAGGACAGCTCAGCCCCGAGAACCTCGGCCTGGCTGTGCTCTGCCCCTCGCAGCAATCCGGTTTGGAGTCAGAAACCAGGGACCCCATGCGCTTTCTAAGCACGGCCGACCTTTCCCTTTGAGGCTCTGTTTCCCTCTGTAAACTGGAGCTCATTCTCCCTCACTGACCCGCCCCAGCCAACAGCCTCCACAGTGCCCGGTGGAACCGCTACCAAGCGTCCCCTCCGTCTGCACACAGCGGTCTGGGTGCGCCGCTGGTGAGGTGAGCGCAGGCTGAGTCTCGGTATCCCTTTCGGCAGGACCCCCTCACGCAGGGCCTGGGGCGGAGAGGTCCTCTATCCAGGGGGGTTCAACAGGTTGCTCCATCCCTTCATGCCTCACAGCCAACCGGGGGGTTAAAGCAGCCCTCCCACCTCCCCAGCACCGTGCTGAGAGCCCACCTCACTCCAGAAGGCCACTTTCTTTTTCGTTTACATTGTCTTCTACACTTGATCTTAGCCAAAAGGCTGAGAAGCAATACACTATCTTCTAAATCCTACTATTAAGGATGTCAGTTAAAACGTCGTCACATAAAGTAGTGCAGCTGATGCCCTGGCTGGTGTGGCCCAGTGGTTTGGGCGTCATTCCGCAAACCAAAAGGTCACAGGTTCAATTCCTGGTCAGGGCATGTGCCTGGGTTGCGGGCCAGGTCCCTGGCTGGGGGTTTCAAGAGGCGGCCAATTGATGTTTCTCCCACACGTTGGTATTTCTCTCCTTGTCTTCCTCCCTCCCTTCCCCACTCACTAAAAATAAATAAATAAAGATCTTTGAAAAAAATCAAATAGTGCAGCTGCTTTGGAAAACAGTCTGGCTATTTCCCAAGGTTAAACGTAGCACTCCCATAGAAGCCAGCAACCCCATTCCGAGGTTTACACCCAAGAGAAAAGAAAACCTGTGTCCCCACAAAAGCTCGTACGTGCATGTTATCCATAACAGCCCCAAAGGGAAAGCAGCCCTGATGTGTGCCAACTGATGCACACGAACAAAACGCGGAATGTTCACACACTGGGACGTTGCTCAGTCATACAGAGAACCGGCGCAGGTTACAGCGCTGATGAACCTTGAAAACGTGCAGAGTGAAAGATGCCAGTCACACAGGGCCACGCAGTGTGTAGTTTCATTTATGTGAAATGTCCAGGACAGGCGAATGTACAGTGACACAAAGGTTAGTGGCTGCCAGGGGGATGGGGATGGCTGCTAAGGGTACAGGGTCTGGGGGGCACGGGGGTGTGAAAATGTTTTAGAATTGATTGTGGTGATGGTTGCACAATTCGGAATATGCTAAAAGCCATTTTAATCATGTATTTTAAAATGAGTGAACTGTGTAGTATGGGAATTAAATCCCAATAAAGCTGCTAAAAATGATATTTTCACCTGCTACCTCTAAAAAGTGAAAATCGTAGGCACGGGTTTTCTAACAGTGAACGCAAGCCCGGGGCGGTGGGGGGTGTCAAGGTTAGACGAGACGGCATGCTGGGAGCGGTGCAGCCAGGGGGGCGGGCCGCTGGCGCAGCCCAATCATCCACAGAAGTGCCCACATCACGGGATGCCAGTGAGGCCAACGTGACACAGCCCTTCAGAGGCGGCGGCCTGCTAGTAGGTCCCCCACTTCTGCTCATCTCCTCTATGGTCCACCCCCCACACCTCACATGCCTGCTCAATGTTCCCCAAAGGCCCCAGCACACTTAAAGATGCATCTGTCACACTGGCCCCTCGTCGCCGTATCATCTCCAGACTGGTCCTGTCCCAGGACCTCACTGTCTGGCAGCTCCTTCTCCCTGGAATGCGCACACCCCGAATCTTGGCAGGGTTCTCTCCTTCACATATTTTAGGCTTCTGCTTAACTGTCGGCCCCTCAGGGGCCATCCTGTCTAAAACACCGTCCCCTCTACACCGCTCCTTGTCTTCTTAGCCGGCTGCATTCTTTGCTGCTGCACCTTGCACTACCCAAAATGTTCTCCCTCACTGGTTCATACTGGTGTGTTCTCCCACCAGAACACGAAGGCAGGACTGGTCCTGTTGACCTCACTGTCTCTGAGATCTGGCCCATCTGGGCACTCGGATATTTGTTGAATGAATAAACAATCGCACGTGTGGTTGACAGCTATCAATCTGGTCGGCCTCCCCAGCATTCCGGGTGACCATAGGACCCAGTCCTCTTACACATGGGAGGGGGAGCAAGCACATGACCTAATCTTGGCCACTCAGAACCTTCCCTGTGACTTTATACAGAAAAGCCTGAATCTAGTGGGAGGACAGTCAACGGGTTGAAGCAGAGCCAACAGGGCCGGTCACCTCGATGTTAGCCCTACACTGGTACTTTGGGCCAAGTGAACCAACAAACTCTACGTTGGGTATATATCAGTCTGAGTTGGGTTTCTGCCACTTGGATTCTGACAGCCTGAGGCTACTGCTGCCTGCAGCACACGCGACCCACTGAGATGCTCAGCACAAGCGTGGGACGCTACAAGAGGAAGGGTTCCGCCCACCGCTGGGAGGTCAGCACCTCCAGGTGCGGGAGGCAGCTGATGTTCCACCAGCCCAAAAGCCCCTCCCCTGCTGTTAACAGCACCTTGGTTTTCCTTTGGGGACCCCGTCCTCCCCACCCACCCGGCAGTGTCTCAGGCAGGCATGTGACCGGGCATGACCCCCGAGGGGCCTCTGAACAATCCGGCAATGAGTGTCAGCGGGGGCCTTTTTTCCTTCCTTTTTGAAATTACTGGGCAAGAGGCGCTCTTTATCTGCTGGGGTGGTGGCGGTAGGATGTGGGTTTGAGCTCCTGGGCCCCCCAGGGCCACACCCTGGGGAGAGCTGCCTGAGGGTAAAGACTGCCTGTGGACCCGTACACGGGGAGGGAGAGGCAGAGAGAGAGAATTCCCACAACACAGGTGGAGACCCAGATGAGGCTTGTCATTTCTGTGAGCCCAGGGAATTATGTTTTGTTGGCTAAGCCATTTGAGTTGTGTTTTCTTACATTCGAACTGAAGTTGTCCTGACCGCGAGAGCCCCTAGCCCCAACCCTGGCTTGGTCCTGCCTTCAAATGGGAAGCACTCACGTCAGGCTTGAAGGGTGGCTCCAGCATGCCAGCTCCCAGGCGCTTGAAGTTCAGTTTCTTAAAGAGGGGGTGCTCCTTCACCTCACGGGCACTGCCTCCACGACATCCCAGCCGCTCGGCGGGGTCCTTGCAGAGGAGCTGTAGCAGGGGAGGGGGGTCAGGGTGGTCTCGACAGAAGTGCCCCTGGCCCTGGCCTCCCGCCGGCTGCCGTACCTGGGAGCAGAGGGAGCGGGCCTGCAGGGAGAAGCGATCGGAGTACTCCTCAGGCACCTCCTTCACCAGCCGCTCCACCTCCTCCCGCTTAATCTTCTTTTTCCTCTGCTGGAAGGGTGACTGGCCAGCGATCATCTCGTACAGGAGGCAGCCCAGTGCCCACCAGTCTGGGCTGAACGTGTACCGCTCATTCTTCACCACCTCCGGAGCTGGGCGGGTGGCACAGGAGTTAGGGGTGCCCCGGGAGTGCCTAGCACATGTCAAGGCAGGGGACCAGCTCGAACACCCTCCAGCCAGGCAGGCCCTCAGTGGCCTGGTCGGGACGGTGGTGAAACAGAGAGCACACACCTCGTCAAAGGGAGCTGATGCGGCCCAGCGGGGGCCAGGTCTCCTAACTGTTCAGAGTATATTTTTAATGTGAAGCTGTCTGGCTTATTCAATGTGGGCAACCAATTCTAATTGTTTTAAAAATAATTCAAAGCATAACCAATATAATATAATTGTTTTTAAAAGGCAAAAAAAAAAAAAAAAAAAATTGATCGATGTCCTGGCTGGGTGGCTCAGTTGGTCGGAGTGTCATCCCGTACACCAAAAAGTTATGGGTTCAATCCACGTGCAGGAGGCAACTGATCTTTTTCTCTCTCTCTCTCTCAAATCAATAAACATATCCTTGGGTGAGGATTAAAAAAATTTAAAAATTAAACATAATTTTGATCGAAACACCAATGTAGGCCCACGGAGGCCCATGTTTATAACCCGTAGCCTCAGTACTGCACCACGGAAAGCAGGAGGAGAGCGGCCTGCTGGAGGCGCGCGCTGCCTGCAGGCCTGGGCGAGTTGCCTCCACTGCCTCTCCATCTTCGAGGCAACCCTGGCGCCGTGCATGATAATCACAGTCAGGGGAAGTGAGGCTGGAAGAGACGCAATGTCTGGCCCAAGGACACAAAAGCAGAGGGGGGAGGGGAAGAAACCGCCTGTAGCTGGGGACCTGTCTACTGTGTCATGATCCCAGAGGGAAACCCAGGGCTTCATCTTGTCCCCTCCCCAAAAGGGCACTCCCACTCGCAGTGTGGGCAAGTCAGGGGAGCAGAGGGCTGAAGCCAGAAACACACGCTTGAGTCCTTTCAGCGGTAGCCTCCCGAAAGCCCCGCCGACAGCAGCTCAGTAAGTATTTAATGAATGCGTGAAGTGGCTTCACACATTGTGTGGGGCCCTGACTGAGTTGTGACCCCTTGATCTACAAAAGAGGGACAACAGCTCTTTGGAGTCCCCGAGACACAGGAGACTCCTAAACAGAAGTGGGGGGGGGTGGGCCAGGCCCAGGTCACTGGGGAGACTCACCCATGTAGCCCACGGTGCCCACGCGGCCTTTGATGGTCTGGCCCTCGGGCACGTGCACAGCCAGCCCCAGGTCGGAGATTCGGATGTGACCTGAATGGAGATGGAAACGCGGGGAGCCCGTTAAGCAGGTGGGCAGGACCCCACCCCACTCCGCCCTACCTCTGTGGCCCCCCCACCCACCATGGTCATCCAGTAGGATGTTCTCTGGCTTCAGGTCCCTGTGGGGAGAGAAGGGCAGGGTCAGACGCTGCTCAGTTGCCAGGCAGCCAGACGGGGCCACCCCCCTCCCAGCTTGGCTGCCTCCTGGGATGAGATGTGCCGTCAGGTGTAGGAGGCATGTGCTGCCAGGGTGACAGACAGCCCTGCCCCCCCACTGCAGCAGCCCCGGCTCAAGGGAGCAGAGGAGGAATCTCTGGAACCAGGGCCCTGGGACTCACTAAGCAAGTGGAAGACGTCTCCCACCTGGGGAAGCTCCCCGGGTATCATCAGGAGCCTTGCTCACCCTGGTTTCGAGAAGCTCCTCCTGGTTCTCCCCACAACCCTTTGGTGGCTGACCCCACCTTTCCTGTCTGCCAAATGGGGTTGCTTATTTGCTCCCTCTGGGGCTACTGGGAGGCCTCAAGGAAATCACCGCCAATGACAGTAATAGGCAGAGCCCCCACTGCTGAGCCCTGCGTGCCGGCTCCCCTATGTTTCTATCGAATTATTTCATTCGATCCCTGTGATATTCTGCCAGGAGGGAATTACAGCCTCCGCTTTCCAGGAAAGGAGATGGGGTTGGGAGCAGGAAGCAAACTGGCACAAAGTCGCAGAGAGGGGTGACAACTCCATGCTCACGTGTGTGTCAGCCAGACCCCTGGGCCTGCCCAGAGTGGGCGAGTGCGGGGCCTGCGGCCAGTGTGTCACAGGGCTCTGACAGGCCTGTGGCTGTGGTGACTGCCTGGCACACCCACGTTCTTCCACCACTCCCACCCACGCCCAGCTGCGGTGCCTGGCGAGCCGGAGGAGCTCCGCACCTGTACACGATGCGCTCCCGGTGCAGATCCTCCAGGCCGCAGCAGATCTCTGCGGCGTAGAAGACGGCCCGCGCCTCCGAGAAGCCGGCCTGGCCCATGTGGTAGATGTGGAACTTGAGGTCGCCTCCATTCATCAGTGTCAGCACCAGGCACAGTGCGTCCTTGGTCTCATAGGCATAGGCCAAGCTCACCTGCGGCCGAGGGGACCCGAGCCCTCAGGCAGGAGCCACAGGCCACTTGGTGGCAGGGCTGGTGCCAGCCACCCCCAAAATCCTGTTTAGTGCCCCTCCTGGGGGCCCAGCCTGCTTCCTGGGCCTGGTGTCAACACCCCAAACCTGCCCTTCCCAGGCATCTCCAAGCGTGGGAGGCGGTGCCTGGAGGGGGTGAGGGGTGGGGCGGTGGGGGGAAGAGACCTTAGCCTGGTGTGTGGGGAGGGCAACGGCCTGGCCAAGGGGCGGGCAGGGTCTCCTGTCTGTACTTACTACAAACCTACTGTTCACTTTCTCCAGGATCTGCTTTTCATTGAGCGCCATGGCCTCCCCTTTCCGCTTCTTGATCCGTTTCTTCTCCAGCTTTTTGCAGGCGTACATCTTGCCCGTTGCCCGCACCTGGCAGGCGCACACCTACGGCCAGGGTAGACGGGGCAAACAGGAACCAGCTGTGTTCTCACGGGGGTGCGGGGCTCAGGGTGGGAGGAGGGGCTTGCCCAGGACCCATCCCACCCGGCCTATGCGCTCTGCGGGGGTCTGCCCGCGTACTCACCTCCCCGAAGCCACCTTTGCCCAGGACTCGGTACTGCCTGAAGGTGTTTTTGGTCACTGGCTGCCTGTGGGCATGGGTTTGGGAAGCAAATGGCTGAGCAGGAGTCCAAGGCCCGTGACAGCCCCAACCACCTGCCCTGCCCCAGCCTAGCTTTCGAGAAGCTCACCTTTCCAGCCACTTCCACTGCAGGAAACGGTTGAAGTAGATGCTGTCGAGGTAGTCGGCAAAAGGGGCCACGCTCAGGTATTCGTGGGTCAGCCTATGGAGAAGGCCCAGCCCACACTGGTCAGCCCAACACCCCAGGTTCTCAGCTTGATGGACCAGGCCCCCCGTCACATGCATGCTCAGCCCGGAAGGCAGCATCCTCAGCCAACCCTCCTGCCAATCCACCTAGGACACCTGTGCTGAAGCGGGGGACGCTACAGAGATGGGAGGCAACCTGCCCACGGTCACACAGCAGGGGCACGGCTGGGATGAGAGGCTGGGCCCACAGAAGCCCCCTCCTCAGGGCATAACTCTAGGCCCGAGGGAGGGAGAGGCTTACCGGGTGAGCTCCTGGAAGAGGTCTTTGCAGGGCCCCTGCTCCAGCCGCTGTGCACAGTTAGTCACCATTTGCTGGGGAATCTCAGGGATGAGGTCAGGACCCTGGGGACAGGCCACAAACAGGTCAGCGAAGGGGGCCGCCTTGGCCAGCTGCCCAGTACTAGGGCAGAGACGGCAGATGTCTCGGATCTGCCTGTAGTGGGGGCAGCTGCAGGCCAGTGGCGTCCCAGCCTGTCTGGTTGCTGAACTTGGTTCTTGTCTCTACCCTGGAAGCAAGGAGAGCAGGGCCGCTGGTAGGCTGCCCGCCCCCCTCTTAGGCTCCGTGGCCGCAGTGCTGCCTGGTGACCCCAGGGCAGCTCCAGGGAAACCGTGCCCAGGTGGCAGTCACTCCTCTCCCCACCACCGAGCTCTGCCCGCTGCCGTTACCCCTCCACCACTGCTCACTCACCGTGTGGCTCAGAAAATTCTGCATTAGGTGCTGCCCACACGCCTTCCTCTTCTCATCAGGGGTCACTTCATACTCAGCCTGCAGGGTGGGAGGCAGAGAGGCCTGAGGTCTGGGGGAGGTACCAGGTGTGGGGCACCGGGGCACACAGGGTCTGGGGCCTCCGTCCTCCCTGGGTGTTGGGCTGGGCTGCACTCACCACCCCATCCAGAAAGGCAATGCAGCGGGTCAGCTCGGGCCTCGTGGTGCAGAACTCTCGGAACAGCAGGCGCCCGATGGGCTGCCGCTCACACAGGCTGTGGTAGTCACGCTCTGTGGGCAGAGGTGGGAGCTGCTGGGTTCCTGGACCCGGGGCCTGCCGGCGGGATGCTCCCGTCCACGCTGCCAGGCCCTGGGCCCCCATGACAGCGTCCTGCGCTGTAGCGTGGTGCCCTTCATCTCCTTCAGAGCCCTTGCCACAGCCCTGAGCTGAGCACCCTCCCTACATCATGGCTTGAGACTCTGAGGCCCAGAAAGGCTAAGTGACTAGTTCAAGTTCACACAGGCAGGAGTGTGGCTCCAGAACCAGGCCCCTCACCTCCCCCACTGTCTCCTGGTTCACGTCACTTGCATTTGTCACAGTACTGGGGTTGGGTGTGGTCTGAGGTTCCGGCCAGGCCCGGCCCGACCCACACCTGCTGCCTGCCTGGCGAAAGTACGGGAGGAAGCTGTGGCTTCCGGCGAGCTCCAGGCTAGGCCTCCCTTCCAGGCAGTGGAAGCGACCACGAGCGACTCCTTGTCCAGGTGCAGGTTGTCAGAGGGGGCCTGGGTGACCTCCCTACTGCTCAGACTTGGGGCCTCAGCCAAGACAAGCAGGAACTGGGCTCCTGGGCCCTTCTGGTCAAGGCTTTGCTGGGCCCCCCAGGACCGAACTGGGTGGGGCTGAGCACAAGGCTGGGGTTCTCAACACAGTCCCCACTGCCCAGTCTATCCCCTTAGCTCTGCCCGGTCTAGGCCTGGCCCTGGCCCGCCCTTCCTCTGCGTCTCTCAGGCTGCTCCAAATTTGACTCTGCATTCACCCCACCCGCCCCCTGCTGTCCTTTTTGCATTCTGTCCTCCACCCTGTCACAAGCCCACAAGCTCAGGAACCGAAACCAGGGTGGGTGGCGCGGCCTCGATCTGCTCCCTGGACCCCCTAACCTTGCCCCGCTGTCCCAGGGCAAGGTCTCAGGGGAGGCACCCTGGCACCAGCAGGCCCTCCTCGCCTCAACACCCCTGGTCCCCACCCAGGCCTCACCGAGGCTGAGCCGCAGCTCTTCGCACTGGCTGATGTGGGGAAACTGCAACATCTGTCGCCATTTCTTGCTTTTGCCTTTGCGATTCCCACTGCCACCTGCGGGAGCAAATGGGTGCTGAGTCTGGCCACCGCCACACCTCCCTCCGCCCGCCCTGGAGTCCAGGGGCCTCAGGGCCCAGCCCAGGCACAGCTCACTCGCTACTGGCGGCGCCTTGGGCCTTCCTTCCACAGGCTCCAACGTACCCCTCACTGGGTTCCTGGACACACATGCTCCCCTGGGCCCTCCCGCGAGGGGCTCCTGGGCTGCGAGAGCCAAGAGGGCAGTAAGGCCAGGCCGCCGGGGGGTGTGGGGTTTCTGGGCAGCCTCCGCCAGCCTCAGCTGTTTCCTAGCAGGTCAGGTTTCCCAGGTGAAGAAAGTAGAAAAGAACATGACAATGGAGGGAACTGTGTAAGTCAACACCCAGCAGGGAAGATTCTAGGACATATGGGACATGCCTGAGAACTGCCAGAGCCAGAGGGCAACCTGAGTCGCCAGGCCCTGCGACAGGGCTTTCGGAGACTCAAATAAGGCGGTAGCAGGAGGGCAGGCACTCAGGATGCCCACCCCTGCACACAAGGGCTTCCCTGGCCCCGATACCTGCCTCGTTTTACCCAGCTGACCCCTCAACTGCAGCTGCTGAGGCCTAAATAGCAGCGTAAATGCCGACTACAAAGCCAGGCAGACACGGTGAATGCGGCCCCGTGGGCGACGACTGGGAGTGGTGGGGAGTGTGGTGGACTGAACCAGGCCTGCCCCTTCTAACAGGGGCAGCTGAAGCATAGCTCCAGCTGTGGCTGGGCTGCTGCTAGGAAGGAAGGCTGGCTCCGTGCGGGCAGCTCCTCTGACTTTCCAAACGCACCTGGGAATCCAGACTGTTATATGAAATATTGGTTCCTACTTTTAATTTTTTAATTTTTTTAAAAGGCTTTTTATTTATTTTATTTTTAGACAGAGGGGAAGGGAGGGAGAAAGAGAGGGGGAGAAACATCAATGTGTGCTTGCCTCTCGCGAGCCCCCTACTAGGGACCTGGCCCGCAGCCCAGGCCTGTGCCCTGCCCGGGGAATCGAAGGTCCCTAGTTTTCAAAAACTCCCACTGCAGCCATATAAAGCATGTCACGAGAGCGAGCCAGATGTGACCCATGGGCCATGGGGTTGAGAACGGTGGAAGGGGCCTGAGTCTTGGAGTCACAGGCCTTGGTTAAATCTCCAATTCACACTTTGGGCCCATCGCTTGCCCACTGTGAGCCTCAATTTTTCCATGTGTCCTTTGGGTCCAAAGCCACCTCTAGAGGTGTCATGAGGGTGACTGGCAGAGTCTGTGTCCAGCACCCAGTAGGGCTATGGCAAGAGGGGCCTCAAACCCAACTGCTCAATGGCAATCTCAAGCTACCACTTTCCCTTGCCTAGCCTCAGTTTCCCCTCTGGTTTACCCAGCCTTGCTTCCATCTGGCTTTGCTGAAGGCAAGTGCTACAGGGGAAAGGGGCTGCCTTCTTGGGAGGAAGCAGGGCTGGGTCCCTCGATGTGCTTCCTGACCCAAGCTGCCCAGAGGAGGAAGTGTTGCAGGGCACCCATTGGGAAACCCACTAGCAGGCCTCCTGCAGCCTGCACCCAGCACAGTCATTGCTCCACTGTGAGTAAGCAATAGACCCCATCCCCAACCCGGGCAAGGCCTCCCCAGAAGGGGAACTCCTCCCCAACCCTCCAACCGCCTGCCTCCCCCATCAGTTACTTCCTCCTCCCCCTCCTCCCAGCCACATTTAAGGCAGCAGCACAGTCACATGCAAATATCCTGTTCTGGAACGGCCACCAGAGCCAGTGGAGCTCCTCCCCACCCTAGATCAGTCCCCTTGTTGTACCTCTGGGCACCTGGAAAAGGAAGGACTAAACAAGGGCTCACACCCCCAGGGCCACCCCACTTCATCCTCACAGCAGCTGTGCCTGACTTGGCCCAATTTCAGGAGAAAACTGAAGTGAACCAAGTTGTCCAAGACCACAAACCTGGAACTACCAGAGCAAGGATTTGAACCCACACCTGAATACATACACCAAGGGTTCTCAACCACTTAGGGCCTCAGATCACTTGGCAAACTGGCAAAGGTCCGGCCCCAGGCTGCTGGCCAGCTCATGAAGGGATTCCAATGCAGCCGGTCCACCGGCCAGGGTTTAGACTTAGGGATGATCAGGATTTCCTTTAGTTTTCATGTCCTGTCCCCAAACACTGCACAAAAAGGGTTGCTAATGTCCAGAGAGAAGAGACGTGTCTAGAGCCACGCAGGTGGGAGGGCCAGAGCCAGGTGGGGTGAAGGTTCCCCAGTGGAGGCCCGGGTCCCCAGACTGGCCGTACCCCCCCTATGCCTCACCCACACTCTGGCCGGGCAAGACAGTGCTCTCAGCAGCCTGAGGCCTGAACAGCCTACATCCCTCTTGGGGGGAGGCCTGGCCAGGCTCTCCTCACCCCTCCTCCCTGGCTTGCTGGATGACGAGGCAGAACAGAATTGGCAGATGCCCCCAGAGGCTGGGAGGAAGGCCCGGTCCTGGACCCGATAAGGGACAGGAGATAAGGAAGGCTCTGGGCACTAAGGACCCAGCCTGCTATGCCCATTTCCAGACGGCACCTTCCTGGGGTCAATGCCCACTGGGCAGGCAGAAGGTACCAGATGCAGTGCCAGTTGGGGTCTGTTCTGGGTTTCCTACAGCCTGTGTTGGGAATATCCTGTGTCCTATGCATAGGTCAGCCACAGTCTTACTATGTAACCTGGGGGATAGCACCTGCAAAATGGGGCAAAAAGATGAAGCAGAAGACTCTTTCAGCCTGGAAGCCCAGCAAAGAGCGGAAAAACTGTCATGACCTCCCTATCTTAGAGTTCCAAAAAGTGGGGTCTCGTTCACTGCTGGTCGCCAGCACCCTGGACAGGACACAGCACAGAGTGGGTGTCTGGTGCTTAAGTTACCAAGGTGGACAATGGCAGGTGAGGGGCAGACTGACCGCCAGGCAGTGAGGACCAGGTCTTGTCCTTCTGTATCCCCAAGGACACTGTAGAGCGGGTGCCTGCTAACATCTGGGGTGGGAGCCATGAGGCACTCAGCACACATTTGGTTCAGACCGGCTCCCTCTGCCAGACCCTGCACTTACAGTCCAGCCAACCCAGCAAGCTCTCTTCTCTCAAAGCTGCCTCCCACTTACTTCTGTGTCTGTTTGCCCCACTAGACTGTGTACTTCCTGAAAGGCAAAATTCGTGACCCATTCACCTCTATCCCCAGTGTCATGAAGCCCTGCGCAAGTGGCAGTCAAGTTGGTACCATATGTGACCAGCAGTTGCCCCAAGTCGGATATTCGTTCATTCATTCTCCAAACCTTTACCCCGCACCAACTTTGTGCCGGTCTAGGCTGTGCTCCGGCGCGTGGGGCCGGGGCACGTGGGGTAAGTTGCCCCTTCCTGAGGCACCTTCTCACCTCTCACCTGGGAGAGGCCTCAGAGAAGCTCTCTCGGGTCTCAGGTCTCACCCTTCCCTCTTCCGTTCTCTGGGTTCACCAGACCAGCTCATTCACCCCCTCATTCTTGCCCGCCGCAAGGGCGGCGGCCTGACCCCCGCCCCTTCCTGGGCCCCGGCTCCCGCGGGCAGGTGCGGAGGAGGACGCCGGGCCGGAAGGACTCGTGTCTGCGAGGGGTGCGGGGCACCGAGCGCGCTGCCCTAGGGGATGGGGTGGCGGAGTCGCCCCGCCGAGCTCAGAGGCCGCGCGCCCGCGTTCTTCGCACCCGGCCGCCCACCCGACCGCCTCACCTTCCCGGGCCTTGAGAAGCACCGTGTTCGCTACGATGTTTTCGAGCTCCATGGGCTGCGGCGCCGCAGGGCCGCGCCGCCGGCCGGGATCGCGCGCGGGAGCCGGGGCCGGATGGCGATCGGCGCGGCTCGGCTCGGCTCGCAGTGACCGCGCCGCGGCCTCCCGGGCCTCCGGGCCGCCGCCGCCGCCCGCAGCGCACTCTCTGCCCCCTCCCGGGGGCCACCCCCTTGCCGGCCCGCCCCGCCACACCCTCTGTTTACTTTAGTTGACCAATACCCGGGCGGGCACTCCCCGCGCCGTCCTTCCATTAGACAACCTCTTCATCTTCCCCCGCCCCCCGAGCCAGGGATTCGCTCAAAGGACTAGGGAGGCGGGACTTAATACGTCACCTCTTCCTGGTTGGTTTGCGGTGGAGTTCGGCCCCTAGGTTCGAATTTCTGGGCCTTGGTAGGTTACCGAACTGTCAATTAGGGCCGAGCCCTCCGCTGGGACAACGGAGGTGTGTTCTCTGGGTCTCGCCCGGGAGGCCGGATATTCAGTGGTTCTCAGCAGTGCTCTCAGATTGGGCCATCAGATGGGGGTGTGGTCCGGGTCCTTTTGGCTCGCCTAGGCTTTTCTAGGGTTTGTAGCGAGATATACTTCGTATCGTGGGCCTCAAGCGGCCAAGCGGCCCGCTGCTTTGGGCCGTGTTCCTTTGGGTCGGCCCATCCTGAAGGGCACACATGGGAAGCCGGGAGAGACCCAAAAGGGGCCGCAGGTCTCCCCAGCGGCTCCCCGGGCTCCGGCTCCGCTGCCGCTGGCGCCCCCGCCTCGCCCCCGCAGCCGGATGTTGTGATTTCTCTCCACCCACACGGCCTCGCCAGCCCTCGGCCTCTGCCGCCTTATAAGGAAGGCAGCACTACCACCCCGAGATGTAGAGATGAGCTCACGCCCATTATACAGGTGAGAACTGAAGCGCCAGAGGCCCAGTGGCTGGCTCCAGGCCGAAAACTAGTGAGAAAACAAGGCCAAATTTTTACAGCTAATCACCTACTAGTTCAACATTCTACTCCCTCCACCCCTACTTCACACACCAGGAAATGGAGGCTTGCCCAATCCCAGCGAGTAAGACAGAGCCAGATTTGACTGGGCTTCTGTTACCTATGCATGAATTCATCCAAAAATACAGAGCATCCACTTTCTGCCAGGCACCGAGCCAGGTGCTGAGGAATACGGTAGTGTCAGCAAGGTAGCCTAGTTTCCTGCTTACATGGTAGAAGGGGGACAGGGATGATAATCCTGCAGATAAACAAGTAGAATGGCCTCAGAGAGTGAGAAGTGCTATTAAGACTGAATATTAATAAAGGGAAATCTCATTTAAAATGGAGTCGGGATGCCAGCAGGGGGAGTCCTCTCTTGCACTACCACTGGAGGTTAATTCAGACCCCAAAAGGAAGGAACTTCAACAGGAAGAGACACACTTTGTAAGTGGATGCTACTTTACTAGCCCAGCAGGAGGAAGGAAGATTTTCTTTCTTACCTCTAATTCTCCCTTTCCTCCAGTGGACTATTCTTTTAAAACGACCTCTCCCAACTTCCTCCTTTTTCTCTATAAAATAACGTTCTTTCCTTTGTTTTTTGGATTTTCCCATGGTTTTGATATAACATGCTTATCCTGAACTGCAGTTCTCTACTATTCCTGAATAAACTCCTCTTGTTGATAAAATGACTGTTTTATTTTTTATGACGAGACAAAATAAGAGTGAAGGGGAACGGTCTTAGAGTATGACAAAGATCTGGGGGAAGAGTTCGCATAGAGGCAAGAGCAAGTGCAAGGGCTCTGAGCCTAGAGCAGGCCTGAAGCGTTCAAGGAACAGGAAGGCCTGGGAAGCTTCAGAGCCCAAGGACCCGACATGAGATAAAGGAGCAAGGACATTAGCTAGACTGGAAGGCTTTGTAGACCAAGGTAAGGCGTTTGTTTTTCTCAACCACAGTGTGGAGCCTTCGAAAGGATCATTTATACTTAAAAAGATCACTCTAGCTAGTGGACTGTAAGGGGGCCAAGAGTGGAGGCAGAGAGATAGTTGGGAGGCTACAGAGTCTCAGCAGAGAGATTATGGCCGCTTGGACCAAGACGATCGATGGCAGTGCATGTGGAGCAGCACTTGTCATTCTTTCTTCAGCTCATGGCACACATAAACTAAAATTCTGTAGCACACCAATAAATATATCTTGTGCCGATCTTCCAAAAAAAAATAGGTATAAGTTTGATTCATTTACATCAGATGGCTATTGTGTTGGCGGTTGTCATTTTTTTATTTGACGATCTAAGACAGCGGTCCCCAGCCTTTTTGGCACGAGGGACTGGTTTCGTGGAAGACAATTTTTCCACGGATGGGGAGAGGGGAGGGGGCGGGGAGGAGACCGAGCTCAGGCTGTAATGCGAACTAAGCTTTGCTCGCTTGCCGCTTCTCATCTCTTGATGCGAAGCCCCATTCTTAACAGGCCTCAGACCAGTACCAGTCCGTGGTTCGAGGACTGGGGACCGCCGATCTAAGGGAAAAGAGGTCAGTGCCCCTGACTAAATAGTCAGGTATTGCATGTTTTAAAAATTCTTATGGCACACTGATTGAAAATTGCTCATATGGAGAGAAGCACATGGATCTAAGACACATTTGGGAGTAAAGGTAAGTACCTTGAAAGAGGGAAACCCATCTAGTAGGACAGAGGGCAGGCACCTTGCCCAGTGAAGGCTGCTGGGTCCAAATGAGACCTGAGAGTTAAATGAGAGTGTACAGGTTTCAGAGGTAACTGGAGTGGGGAAGGAAAGGGTCTTCTGGACAAAGGGCCAGCGCATATTCAAAGCTCTGCAGAGGGAGGCAGTAAGGGCTCAGGCATTTGGCCCCTGAGGGCAGAGCACTGAGCTAGAGTTTCAGGTGTACATTCAATTGGGCAGGTGGCCAGGAAATGAGCCCAGGCCTTTGAGGGGTCAGGATCAGGGAGGTCTTCGGAAGCCAGGTAAAGAGTTTGTACTTTATTTTTAGGGTAGCGAGGAGCTGTCGAGAGTGTTTTAAGCCGGGGAACACTGTGATCAGATTTGCTCACTCCGAGCCACACTGTGGAGGACCTGCTAGGAGTGGGGATGAGGGCTTGGAAGAAGAGGCTTCGGCGGCCTTGCAAATCGCCTGTTGTTTTGGTGTCCAGCATCCAAACATCCCTCCTTTGTAGGAGGAGGCCCGTGAAATGCAGAGACAGGCCCCGTTTTCCACTATGGAAATCAAAGCAGAGGTAGAATTTCCTCTCTAAGCTTCCTTGCAGCTGATGCATGTTTTCAAGGCTTCCAATTAGGTGTTTGTATCCAAAGTAAGTGATTAACATTAAGACATCAGCAGGGATGGTTAGGATTCTCTATGGAGGCAGTGGAAAGGCAGGGGGAGGTGGTCAAGCCAGGTTCTTCCTGGGTCATGAGGGTTCAACAAGCCCCCCGGAGCATACATACAATCGATTTCTTGTGTGCCTGTTACCCAGGATTGTCTTCCGTTGTTTGCAGCCAAGTATCCTGAGTGTGACAGGGGAAAGGCCTTTTAGGAGGAAGTATTAGAGAGAGGAATGACAGCACCCTGTGCGGGGGTGGGGTGGGAGCAGTGGCAGGGAGTGACCACAAAGTAGCCAGATTGAGAATGATCATGGAACTGGGATAAACAGGACTTGGTGATTGACAAGGGGTGAAGAGGGGAAGGTGTCATGCATAAGTCTCAAGTTTTGGCTTTTCAACCTATTCTCCATCTACAACCAACTTGATCTTTTTTAAAAGGGGAAGTTGCCACCCACCATCTGAGATACACGTTTCTAGGAATTTATGCTACAAACATAATTGCATGCAAGCAAAACAAGAAATGAATGGCGCTGGCTGGTGTAGCTCAGTGGATTGAGCGTCAGCCTGTGAACCAAAGGATTGCCTGTTTGATTCCCCAGTCAGGGCACATGCCCAGGTTGCGGGCCAAGTCCCAGGTAGAGGGCGCACAAGAGGCAACCACACATTGATGTTTCTCTCCCTCTCCTTCCCCCTCCCTTCCCCTCTGTCTAAAAATAAAACAAATAAAATCTTTAAAAAATAAAAATGAAATGAATGTTCAGGGTTATTCCTTGCAGTTTTGTCCAAAGAGATGAACCGTACTAATCATCCTTTATGGGGGGGTTATCAAAAAAAATTTTTTTTAAGGAATAGTACAAATGAAAGAGCATAAGTAGATGATTTGATACAACTTACAGAAGAGGTAAGGTAGCCCCAGTGTGCATGTACTGCTTTGGCGACCAGGGAGATCACCCTTCCCGTCCCCCACCCCACCCCGGCCCGGCCCAGTGGCCGTGGAAGCTGGCCCACAGCTGAGCTCTCCTCACTGTCTCCCAGGGAGTGCTTTACAACGAGATGCCTGCCACGCCAAGCTGGGGGCCCCTGCCCTGCTCAAGCTGGTTGCGAGGTCACCCAATTCTTTGATAGATTTTGCCTGCTCATTCAGGTAATGAGTGTCAAGGAAGTCACTTTGTGTGGCGGCCATTTTTGTCAATGGCCAGTTTGTGCAATTCCTGCAGTGACTGATTCACACTTCTTTCCAAGTGTAATGCATACTCCATTCCATTCAGCTCGTTCTCCCTATCGTCAAGGTCTGGTTTCTCGATATCCTGAAGGAAGGCTCGGCCACCTCATTGGCTCTGCAGCTTCATTGGTTTCTCGGCATGTTTCCTCTCCTCATGAGATTGGGCAAAGCCCTTAAAGCCGCATCACCGTGGTCAAAGTAGTAAGACATGGACAGGTAGACGTAGGAGGCGTAGAGCTCCTGGTTGATTTGGCGGTTGATGACAACTTCCGAGTCCTGGTGGTAGTGCCGGCATACCTGCAAAGGGGACACAGCAGCCTGGGTGGGTGGTGGGGGGCCTTGGGGCATCTGAGGGGGAGGGCTGGATCTGAGCAGACCCCAGGGATGGGGGATGAGCACTGAGTCTGTCTAAGCGCTGTTGAAGCAGGAAACCGTGGCCATTCTCAGCCAAGACTGCCCTGCACTAATTCTTTTTTTTTTTTAATTGTTGTTCAGTTACAGTTGTCCCCATTTTCCCCCTCTTTGCTCTCCCCTGCCCCCCATTTCCCCTTATTCCCAAAGACAATCCCCACCCCATTGTCCTTGACCTGACCCTTCCCCTTCTTAATAGGGACTTTAAGGTACAGGAATACTATGTAGCTTTAAAAAGAAAGTACGCAGGTGCTCTTCCTGCACTGTTATAAACAATCTTCTTCATGCCCTGGCTGATGTGGCTCAGTGGATTGAGGGCCAGCCTGTGAACCAAAGGGTCGCTGGTTTGAGTCTCAGTCAGGGCACCTGCCTGGGTTGCTGGCCAGTTCCCGGGAGGGGCGGGAAGCACACGACAGGCAACCACATATTGATGTTTCTCTCCCTCCCTTCCCCTCTCTCTAAAAATAAATAAATAAAATCTTTAAAAAAATCTTCAAGATACATCTTTAAATAGAAAAGCAAAGGGCAGAGCAGGGTGTAAGGTTGGCTGCCATTTTTGTGGAAACGATCAGGATACGCTAGGTTATGCTGCAGAAACGAGCAATCTCTAAATTTCAGTGACTTAAACCAAGTTTACTTCTCAGGTTCACACATGTCCAACGCAGGTTGTTGGGATGTGGAGAGGCTCCTCCACTCAGAGTCATCCGTCAGGGACCTATGCTGACAAGGTCTCCATCTCAATTTGTGATTCCACAACGGCAGCTGGTGAAAGGAAATGTGAATCCCCTGTCGCCTTTAAGGCTTGCAGTCAGAAGTGAGGCAAGTCCCTTCTGCTCACATTTCATTGGTCAAGACAAACCACGTGGCCACAACTGACTTGACAGAGGTGTCGCGCACAACGCCACGGGGAAGATCATGTTTTCCAAAGATGAGTGTAGCATTAAGCTCCCATCCACGGACACTTTTGCAATGTGACCTACTATCCCCACGTCAAGAAGTGGGCTCTGATTTCCCTGTCCTTAGTGACTCTTGTCGGCAGTAGAATCCGAGGGAAGCAACGCATACGAGGTCTGAAGCTAGGTCAGAAGAGGCCACGCAGCCTGGCTCCCTGGCGGTGGTCACTCTCCGGAAGCTTCTCTTGAAATGTTCCCTCAGAATCAGCAGCTATTACATGACGAGCCCAAATGGAACGGAAAGGCCGCATGGAAGTGCACCGTGTGTATGAGTGAGGAAACCTCCGGGCACTGATTCCAGCTCCTGGCTGTTGGAATCAGCCCCGGCCACTGAAGTGTCCCCAGATGAAGGCCATGACGTTTGTCGTGGAGAGACAAAACCATCACCTCTGTGTCCTACCTAATTCTGGACCCACAAAATTCAGGAGCATAATTAAACAGGTGTAATTTTATGCCACTGAGTTATGAGTGTTTTCTTTTTTAACACAGAAATAGTTTCCTGGAATAGCTATTATTGGTAATAATATTATTGGTTATATTTGTGAACAACACTCACATCTACCGCAGACAGATTTGCTTCCATACTCATGGACACGTGAGGCCCAGGAACACTGCTTGTTTCTAGGAAGGGGAATTAAGTGGCCAGGGACGGGCATGGGAGGGAGGCTTTCCATCATATACTGTTTTGGACTTTTAATCTCTCTTTTTTTAAACTGATTTTTAGAGAGATAGAAAGAGAACTATCAATTTGTTGTTCTACTTATGACGCATTCATTGGCTGCCTCTTGTACATGCCCTGACTGGAGATCAAACCCGGAACCTTGGCACAGCCGGACAATTCTCAACCAACGGGGCTGCCCAGCCAGGGCTGGGCTTTTCATCTTGTGTCACAAGACTGTATTGCTTGTTTTAAAAATGATCAACCTGCCCTGGCTGGTGTGGCTCTGTGGACTGAGTGCGGGTCTGAGAACCGAGGGGTCGCCAGTTCGATTCCCAGTTAGGGCATGTGCCTGAGTTGTGGGTCAGGTCCCCTGTGGGAGGCGCTCAAGAGGCAACCACACATTGATGTTTCTCTCCCTCTCTTTCTCCCTCCCTTCCCTTCTCTAAAAATAAATAAATAAAATCTTTAAAAACAATCAACCTGATCTTATCACTCTCCAGTTCAGAACCCTCCAGCGGCTTCCTGGGTGGGCAGCCTCTAAGACGGGCCCAGTGATCTCCCTTCTTAGTACTCCTCTCCACCCCATGTGATGCCCTTTGCTTGACCATGGGCTTGACCCAATGACTCACTTCTAACGAAAAGAATGTAGCAGAAATGTTGGCATGTCACCTCCAAGATTAGGTTACTGAAAGGCTGTGGCTTCCGTTTGAGGCGCCCCCACTCAGCTCCTCGCTGACTCACCCTGAGGGAAGCCAGCTGTCATGTTGTGAGCTGCCCAGTGGAGAGGCCTACACAGCAGGGAACTAAGGTCTCTAGCCAACGACCAAGAATGACCTGAGGCCCACAGCCTTGTGAATGAACTTGGAAGTGGATCCTACGCCAGCCGAGGTGAAGGCAGCCTTGTGAGAGGCTGACCCAGAGGTACCCAGTTCAGCAGTGCCCAGGTACTTGGTTCACAAAAATTGTGGCACAATAAATATTTGTTTTTTAAGCTGTTAAATCTGGGGACAGTCTGTTACCTTTTATTAGCAGCAACAGATAGCTAATATACTCCCCATTACACTTAAAAATAAGCCCTGGTGTGGCTCAGTGGATTGAGTACTGGCCTGTGAAGCCAAGGGTCGTGGGTTCAATCCCCAGTCAGGGCGCGTGCCTGGGTTGCGAGTGGGGTTCCCAGTGCGGGGTGTGTGAGAGGCAACCACACATTGATGTTTCTCTCTCTTTTTCCCTCCCTTCCCCTCTGAAAATAAATTTAAAAAATAAAAATAAAACCCAAGCTCCTCCTACGGCCTACCAAGGCCCAACTCGATGTGGGCCTACATAGCTCTCGCACGTTCTCCCACGTCCCTTCCCCCTTGCTGCACCGTGAGGCCAGCCACTCACGGGCCTTTCTGCATCCGCCTCGAGCTGCACTGTCCAATGCAGTAGCCACTAGCCACATGCAGCTATTTAAATTAAAATTAATTCAAATGAAATACAAAGAAAATTCAGTTCCTCTGTTGACTTTTGAGTGTGCAGTAGCCAGGTGTGACAAGTGGCTACCACACTGGACAATACAGAGAGAGAATATTTCCATCATCACAGAAAGTTCTGTCGGATGGCATTGGTCTGGAGGAGGGAGTGGCTCTCATTTGTATAAAGTTTCCATGGTGAAGGCCTGAATGATGGAGAGAAAAATGGTGCCGGCAACAGAGGAGGAATGAAGGATGGAGGGATGCGTTCCTTCTTATCCCCTCAACTTGTCTTTCAACAGGTGGTTCTGCCACCTTTTGAAAACTGTGCCCCAAGGCTCTGCTGGAGAGGACCAGGGTCTGTGTGTGTCCGGGTACTGGGAACAGGGGCTTGATGGTTTCCTACTTCTCACCCATAGCCCCACACCCCAGCTGTAGGAGACAGGAACCAGGGCAAGGGGATGGTGTCTTTCTGCTCTGGTCCAAAGCAATCGATGGAAGAGACCCAGGTACACAGAGACGACTGGGGCAGAAGCCTAGAAATTGCTGAGAAGGGGGAGTGTGTTCACATGGGAAAGTTTCTTTGTAAAAGTCTACAGATGGAGCCCCAACCGTATGCCAGGCTCTGCCCTTTTACATGCATTTCCATTCAAACATGTCAACAGCTCTGCCAGACAGCGTGCCCATCCCTCCTAGAGAGGCGTGGCAATTACGGCTCCGAGAGGCTGAGCCCCGACCCGCGGTCATGCTGGAGGTCAGCGGCCAACGCAGGGTCTGAAGGTTTCTTCCCTCCAGCTCCTGCTTCCAAGGTCATCATTTTCCCATTCTTTAAGCTACTGACTTACAGAGCCGATCGTGAGGGGCTTCCTTTTAGGAACTTCCTGGTAACAATACACGAATTCTTGCATCAGTTGGGACTTTGCGTTGCAACTAAAATTGGCTTAGGTAAAAAGAAAATTTATTGGTTCAAGTAACCGCAAAGTACAGGTGGTAGTTCTGACTTCAAGTGCCTTGGGGTCCCAGGTCTCAAATGGCGTCACTCAGCATTTGCCTTTCCCGTATTCTGACTCTGCTTTTAGCCTGTGTCGTCTACACTGCCAGGCAGGTGTTCCCTCTGAGATTTTAAGATGGCTGTCAGCAGCGCCAAGCTCACTTCTTACCAATGTGGCAACTTATATAAAGAGAGAAAACCTCTATCTTGGTGATTCATGCAAAAATCCAGGGGTTGCCCCTCAATGGCTTGATTTGAGTCAGGTGTTCATTTTGAACGAATCACCGAAGGTAGAGAGAGGCGGTGTGCTCCAGTTTGCTAGGTTTGGATCACATGCCCTCTCCGCCCCGAGCTGAAGGCTGGGGTAATCTCTATTTTTCCTTTAAATATGTTGTTTGTTTGTTTGTTTAAGAGAGGGGAAGGTGGGGAGAAAGAGAGGGAGAGAAACATCAGTATGCAAGAGAAACATCAATCAGTGATCGAACCCACAACCCAGGCACGTACCCTGACCAGGAATCAAACCGGTGACTTTTCACTTTGCAGGACAATGCCCAACTCACTGAGCCACATTGGTAAGGGCTGGGGTAATCTTTATTTTGTCCACATTAATGAGGAGGGGAAGGCGATGGGTCTTCCTCGAAGGAACACTGAGGGCCTAAAAGGGTTCCTGGGCTCAGTTCCGAGTGTGTAGAGACTTTCCCCACACCAACAAGCGATCGTCAGACAGCAGATCCCACAGGTAAGCGGCTCAGTCCCGCAAGGCTGCCCTCCCATTCACAGGCCAGCCACGACTCCAAATTATTACCTGCGCTTCTGAATGACTGACTACCTGTGAAGGGTTCCTCTCCTTGGCTTTGACTAATTTGCTGGAATGGCTCAGGGACTCAGGAAAACTCACTCACTCACTCGATTACCAGTTCATTACCGAGGATATTAAAGGTTACAAACCAAGAGCCAGGGGAAGAGACACGGGGTGCGAAGTTCTGAACAAAGGAGCTTCTGTCCTCCCGGAGCTTGGGGCCCTGGGCCATAGTGCGGAAAAGTGTTTTCCTTCCACAGCAGGGCAGCTCTCCTGAAAAAGGGCCAATGAGCTGTCGTTTTGGGGTTTTATGCAGGCATCATTACATAGTCGTGATTGACTAACTCTGACTTTCAACCGGTGAGCTGCAAGAATTTTTAAAATGTGCAGTACCTGACAGCTTAGTCAGGGGCACTGGCCTGTTTTCCCTTAGACTGTCAAATTTTAAAAAATGACACAATAATAGCTGTCCAGTGTGAATGAATCAAAAGTATACCTACTTTTCGTTGGATCAGCAAAAAACATATTTTGGTGTGCTACAGAATTTTAGTGATTAGTTTATGTGTGCCATGAGATGAAAAAGGCTGAAAATCGCTGGACTAAGCCAATTATGATTTCTTATCCTGATGAGGATTGGGTGACCCCGTTTTGCCCAATGAGCCACGAGTGGAGGGCTGCTTGGGGTTTTTACAGGGCAGAGTCCTTCATTTCTAAGGATTTACTGGAAGGGAAAGTCTTCTTGCTGAAGTTTATGTGATCTCTGGAGCTGTGGCAGCCACAATGTGACTAGGAGGGAGCCAGCCTGAAGGTTTGCGCACAGACAACCACAGAAAAGAAAAAAGAAGTAACTCGGGTTCTTGATGACATTGTTAAATCACGGAAAGCGCTGCTCTGAGATGATGAATCTGAACGTCCTTACTGCTGACGTGCCCTTGGGGTTTCGAAGACGCCCAGCCAGTGCCAGACCCGCAACTCTTCTCACCATCCCGGGTCGTCTGCTCGGGATTTGCAGTCCTGGGAGAGGGCGCCCACTGGCCAAGTGCAGGTCTATTTTTTTTTTCAGTTAAGAAAATTCAACCAAATAAATTCGAAGATCTAATTGGCTTTATGGAGCAATTCACGAGCTGAGCGGCATTCTCTCCAGCAACTAGAAGTGTGCTCCAAGGGGTTGTACAAAACAGAAGGACTTTATAGGAAGGAAGGTAGGCAAGGGAGCTCTTAGTGAAAGAGAAGAAAGGATTGTTTTTGAGCTGGACATCTGTTGGGGGAAGAGAAGAGGAAGGGGAAAGAGAAGAGGAAAGGCGTCTGTTATGAAGCTTGCCTCTTCTTTCTACAGGGGATGGTGAGGGCCTATGTGACAGGTGGTTGGCCAGAGAATTCCGGACTGGTTGATTAAGATTATGTTTCTGGGAAAGGATGAGGCTGCAATTAGATCAGGTTTGGTATCATGGGCTTTTAGCACAAGTGATGCCATTTTGGGCCATGGTTTTGTTTTAGTTTTTTCGAACAGGTTCCTCTGGCTTTGCTATGGCAGGGAGAGGGCGATCTGGTTCATTAGGCTTCCACAGTGGGAGATGGTCACTAGAAATTGCCCTTTCGCCACCCAAAGGGTGAGGAGTAGCCCACCCCATAGAAACTAGGAGACGAGAGGAAGAGGAAAGGGGAGCAGGCGGTGAGCATCCAAATCCCAGGAATGTCCATCTTCAGCCCCAAAGGATTTTACGGCCCATCTCACATTTCCTACAAAGCACCCTGTGCTCAGCACATTCCCCATCTGACAAGCGGTATCCAGGCTTCTGGGAAGTTGTATTACTCAGTCTGCCTGGAAGCGTCTTCCCAGCCCCCGAACCCTTACTCATCGTGAAGACTTGTTCGTTCCAAAGGCCCTTCCATTCCGAGGAAGGAGGAGCCAATATGGGCCTCCCCCCCGGCTGTGCTCTGTGCTCAGGTACAATCAAGAACTGACGAAGATGCTTTTGCTGTAATGAGCTTGTCTAAAGCGAGTTTCATTTTCTGTTCCTTTTGAAAACAGTGGTTGAAAAGTGCCCCTACTTTCCCTGCCCTCCGCTGGCTGGGTCTGCGTTCCAGGAAGTCTTCCTTGAGCTCTCTTCCAGAAGAATTAAGGAAGTGCTACAGTCTGTCTCTACTTCATTCCCCACAGATTATTTTGTTTCAGTCAGGACTCCTGTGGAAATTAACAGAAATCCATTCAAATTGGTTTTACTGTTTCATGCCACGGGGGAGTCTTCAGGGTTCTGGTGTTGGTGTCCAGGCTCCCCAGCAAAGCCACCGGGACCCCACCTTCTGTACTAGCTGTCAAATGACTAACGGGTCACCCTAAAACGTATGGTTTCAATCAACTACCATTCCTCACAGTTTCTGAGGCTCAGGAATTCAGGAGCAAAAATATGTTAACCGTGCCTTAATGAAAAACAAAAATTCAGGAGCAGTTTAGCTGGATGGCCCTGGCTTGAGGTCACTCATGGGGCTACAGGACCGACATTGGCTGGGGCTGCAGCACTTCCAAGGTGGCCCCTTCACATGGCTGTCAAGTGGGCACTTTCTCCCCGCACAGGCCTCTCTGCAGGGCTGCTTGAGTGTCCTCACAGCGTGGCTGCTGGCTGGCTTCCCCCAGAGTGAGTGGTCCAAGAGACCAAGGCAGAAACCGCAATGCCTTTATGACCTGGGCTTGGAAGTCAAATGCCATCGCTCCTGCCGTGTTCTCTTGGACACACAGGACAGCTCCGACTCTGGGAACGGACTGTATGCAAGGGCATGAATCGCAGGAGCCGTGATCACGGGGGACCATCTTGGAGACTGCCTCCCACATCGTCCCCGACCATTCCTTCCCGTGAGCTCTGCTTTCCAACTACATGCAGGCTTCATTCCCGGGCAGGCCTTCTCCAAGCAGTGACAGAGATGCCCATCGGCATCTCCAGACTCCCGCTCTTAGCAGCTCCAGCGGGAAGAAAGCTCCCCTTTCCCAAAAGCTCTGGTGAGAAAATCCCAAGGCTGACTCAGGGGACAACCTTGTGGATGTGCTTCTCCCTCAGCCAGTGGCTGCCTTCCACAGGTGCAAGGCTCCTATTGGTCGGCCTGAGGCCACACCCCCAGCCCTAGGATGGAGGGCAGAATTGGCAATACTAGAGGCACATCAAGGGAATAAAGGGGTGGTTCTCCAAGGGAAAATCAGGGTACCATTACCAAACCAAGGTTAATGGATGTTGGGCAGGAAAAACAATGCATGTTACCCCACCTCCCTTCCCTTGTGCTCCAACGGCACATTTTAGTACCCCTTGTTTTAACGTTTTCCAGTGGGATCATTTACTTCCTTGGCTCACTTTCTGTGGTTGGTAGAATTCTAAGATGCCCCCAAGATGCCCACTCTTGGTGTACACTTACCTTCCCCCAGTTATTCAATCAAACATTAAGCTAGATGCCTCTCTGGGAGAATGCTGCAAATGTAATTAAGGCCCCAAATCAGCTGACTTTAAGAATAAGGAGGTTTTTCTTGGTGAGCCTGGCTGAACCAAGGCAAACTCTTAAAAGGATCTGTGTTCTTCCTGGTAGAGGAGATTCAGTGCACGAGAGAGAGAGTCAACATGCGGGAGCCCCTGCTGCTGGCTTGGAAGATCTCGCGGGCCATATGGCCAGAAACCAGGCAACTTCTAGGAGGTAAGGTGGGTCCTGGCTGACAGCCTGCAAAGAGACAGCGGTCCCAGCCCTACGAGTGCAAGGAACCGATTTCTGCCAACCATTTGAATAGCTTGCAAGTGTGTTTCCTCCCAGAGCCTCCAGAGAATCAGCCTTGGTCTCACTTCTGTGAGACCCTGAGCAGAAAAACCAGTCACGTAGTGTCAGACTTTCGACCTACGACTTTGTGGACAAATAGGTATTGTTTAAAGCTGTGAAGTTTGTGTTTCATCTTAGGCCGCGATAGAAAACAAAGGCGCTTCCAAATGGACTCTAAGATCCCTATAGCAGAGATTTTTTCTTGGGTCTCCTTAACCTCCTCATCTCCAGTGGGACTCGGAACACAAGAAGTTCCTCTTCCTGAGTCCAGTCCCACTATCTGGGAAAGAGACGGGGAACCCAGCTCCTCATCATCCTACCCTGACCCCTCAACTGCCAGCTCCCTGCCCTCGGGGGCCTACTAAGGAAGCTGCTCTGCTTGGCTTTCCACGAACAGCCCGCGCCCCACCAGGTCCGGGGAGGGCAGCCTGACCAATCTCCACTTCCCAGGCCTCAGAGACCTTTGACCAACTCCATTGATCGGGACTCCTGGGCGGGCGGTTGAACCCACGGACAGACGCCATGAGGTCTCTGCTGCTCCTGGGGTCCCTACTGCTGGGCCTGGAGTCAGCGCTTTCGGTGAGGGCTGCGGGAGCCAGGAGGGCTGTGCTCAGGGTGGCCCTGGGGGTCCCTGGCACAGCCTGGGCCTCTGCCCATGAGCTGTTGGTCCAGGTGACAGGAAGGCCTCTGTGAAAAGGTGAGGTCAGCCCAAGAGGCCCAGGGCGGGGAGAAAGACACCAGGGCCTGTGGATCTGAGGGCATGGCCTGCATTGTTAGAGGAGAGGGTCCTTGGAGAGGGAGGAGGAAGAAGGGGTGTGGGCCTTCTGAGGAAATCTCTGCACTTCTGGGCTGTGAGAAGAAGCTGGGGACCAGCATGGGACCAGGGGTGGGCTATGACTTTCTGGGCAAATTCCCTGCCCTCTTCTCTCTTCCCATAGACTCCACTTTGGAAAGACCCCGAGGCGCATAAGCACACGGGGGATGAACATGCAGTGGGTAAGCAGCCCTGCTCTGCCTCCTAAGATGACCTTGAATGACCTGGGAATGAGTACTGGTGGGGGTGTGCCAGTGCTCAGACTCGGGCCCTTGGAGCAAGGGGCGGGATCCTGGGCACAACCGTCACTCTTGTCCCCAGAGTCATCTGGGCTGGCGTTCAGATCTGAGTGCCTGCTGTGTGCCGGGTCCACGCCGATGGGCACTGGGACCCAGCGTGCCAGTGTGCTGTGTGCTCCTTGAGGGCAAGGCTTGGGCTGTATCTGAGGGCCCGCTCCAGTACTGCCAATTTTCCTCCGTTTCCCCAGCTGCCCCTGCTCTTTTCCTTCCCTCGGTATGTCTGGCTGGCATCGGCCACGCCACACAGAGGCCTAAGTCCCTGACAGGCGAGGAAAGACCAAGGGCAGGGCTCTGGAGCCCAGATGCCTCTGAGCAAGTGGCTCGATCTCTCCAAACTTCAATTTCCCCAACTGTAAGACCAGGCTGGTTAGAGTAAACACCTTAGGGTTGTGGAGAAGGAGAAGTGACTCCTAAGGCCATGTTAAGGCACTCAGCTCACTGTCAGGTGCATGGTCAATGCTTAAAATATGTCAGCTTTTCTAATTAGGCTCCCTTTTAGGTGAGGGTGTCTGCCAGCTCCCCACTTCTCAAACCCTACCATAGCTCCCAGTTGCCTTAGTCTTCCCAGGCACTAAATATTCACCTAGAGTTGAGAACTGATGGTCCCTACCCTGGTGAGCCTGGCCTGGTGGGGTCAGGCCTAGCCCCTTAGCATGGCACTGAGGCCCAGCACATCCAGCCCTGACCGCCTCAGCCTCCTCTCCTCATCGCCGCACACACAGCCAAACTGCTCTCTGCCCTCTCGCCTGCTCCAACCGAGGTGCCCTGCCCTTGCCTAGTCACCTGCTTAGGATGCTCCTTCCCTCTGTCCACCCCATTTGCCTCTTAAAAGTCCATCTCAGGCCCTGGCCAGGTAGCTCAGTTGAGGAGAGCATCATCCTGATACACCAAGGTTGCGGGTTTGATCCTCGGTCAGGGCACATACAAGAATCAACCAATGAATGCATCAATAAGAGAAATGACAAATTGGTGTTTCTCTCTCTTAAAAAATTTTAAAAAAGAACAAAGTCCATCTCGGACCCCTCTCTCTTCCTTTCCTGTCCTGTCCTGTCCCTGGTTGGGTCTTCGGCCAGTGCCTCTGTGTCTTTAACGGCAAAACAGCAGCTACTGCTCACTGAGCAGGTACTATGTGCCGGGCTCTGCGCTAAGTGTTTTACAGGCACGATTTCATTTAACCTTCCCAACGCTCCTCTGAAATAGACAGTTCTTGTTATTTGTGTTAGTCACCGTGAACACTGAATTAGCAAACACTGAACCATTGCTCCTAGAGGAAATACAGAGTTGGGTTCCTGTGAGTCTCTGGTCACAAAGTTTTTATCAACTGTCAATATATAACCTTGTCTTATGTGTGATTCTGTTTAAAGACACCTTGTTTCATATGTATTGTTGATTCATTAACATTGAACTCTCAGCCAATGGCACTGTAACTCATGCCTGGACGAAGTTCATCTAAGATACATGTCTTCTCCATAAGGCACATCACAGCCCACTTTCACACTGGAACACAGCAGTTTGGCAGGCACAATGGGGGCCATTTTCAACAGCAAAAGCACAAAGTGTGAAAAATGTGGCTCCAGATAGACTGTGAAAAGGACACTCCTGTATAGCAGGAGAGCTGAAACAAGAAGCAGTGTCACCGGGTTTGACCTCAGCTGGGAACGCGGGTTTCTCTGGTGACTCAAAGTTTTTACCGTTCTGCGCATGTGTATGAATGACCGTGAAAGTCTCTTGAGAACTGATTTGGGTTTTACAAACAAAGTTTAGCGAGAAGGCAGATTCGCGAATGCAGAATCTGCGAATGATGAGGTTTGACTGTACTGTTTTTAAAAATTATAATAGCAATGTATATTTTTTATTGCCAAAACTTTAGAAATCACAAAAATGCAAAAGAAGAAAAAAAGTCATCCATAATCTACAATCTTCCAAAAATCACTCTTGAAAATTTTGAGAAGGTCCTTCTAGGTTTCTTTTTAATGCATACATTCATGTACTTGTAAAGAATAGAGCCATACTGACACGTACCTTGCCGTTCTTCATTTACAATTATGAACACCTCTCTGTATTAATATATATACGTCATCATTTAAAATTTTTATAGCGACAAAATACACAACACATAAAATTTACTATCTTAACCATGTGGAAGTGAACAGTTCACTTAAAACATTCATGTTATGCCAGCATCACCACCACCCGTCTCCTGAACCCTTTGTCTTGCAAAACTGAAACTCTTTGCCTCTACTGTTACTGCCAGTTTACTGATGAGGAAACTAAGGCTCCGAGTGTTCAAGCGGCTTCAGCATTCGACAAGCATCTATGAAGTGCCTACTTTGTGGCAAGCACGCTTTCAGTGGGGGCTGCAGGCTTGCCCGAGGTCACACAGCCTGTAGGTGTTGGAGTCAGAATCCACTCCAGCTGCCCGACCCCAGGACCCAATTTCTTAAGCAGGATGCTTGAAGGCACAGTGATCTTTTCGAGGGTCTATCCTATTTCAACTCGACCTGGAGGGTGGTGCCTGGGAGACTGGGCACAGGGAATGCCACCAGAGAGTGTGTTATCCTTGCAGTTCTCACTGTCACTGGGGAGCCCTGCTACTTCCCTTTCCAGTACCGCCGGCAGCTGTACCACAAATGCACCCGCAGGGGTCGACCTGGCCTGCGGCCCTGGTAAGGTGACCCAGAAGGGGTTGCAGCAGGGGGCTGGGGAGATGGGCTCGGCCCACCCTTCTACCTAAGGAAGCTTGCTTGGAGAGAGGGGGCTGTGATAATGAAGGGTGGGCCAGCCCCTGGGCAAGCAGGGAGCCTTGTCTCTTTCTCCAGGTGTGCTACTAGCCCCAACTTCGAGCAGGACCAACGATGGGCATACTGCCTGGAGCCTAAGGAAGTGCAAGGTACCACACACACAGCCTTTGGGGTGGCCCAAGGTCCTCTCCTCCCCCTGGGTTACTCTCCTGAGTCTCATCAGACCCTACACACTTGGGATTCTGGGCCCACCTAGCCCCTTCCTCCCTTCAGAGGGAGACATTTGGGGAGGGGGTGGCCCCGTTTTGCATGTGGATAAACTAAGGCCTGGAAACAAGGTAATAAGACGAGACGAACAGGTTCGGGTCTGGACTTGGCTCCCATGTATCTGACTCAGGCCCCCCACTCCTCCCTGCACTGTGTCTGTCTCTCAGACCATTGCAGGAAACACAACCCCTGCCAGAGGGGAGGGACCTGTGTGAACACGCCAAGGGGCCCACGCTGCTTCTGTCCAGGACACTTCACTGGGAAGCACTGCCAGAAAGGTGAGGAGATGCTGGTGTGGGGGTGGGGGAGGCTGGGGAACAGGAGCAGCCCCCACTACTGAGGAGGACCCTCAGAGACCTGGCATGGTCCCAGCCTCTCCTGAGACCATCACCTCATTTTGTTCCCAGAGAAGTGCTTTGAGCCTCAGTTTTTCCAGTTCTTCCATGAGAATGAAACATGGCTTAGGCTTGAGCCGGCAGGTGTGGCCAAGTGCCAGTGCCAGGGTCCCCAGGCCCACTGCAAGCCGCTGGCCAGCCAGGGTGAGTGGATGGGTTGGAAACTGGCCAGGAGAACTGAAGGTCAAAGGTCGGGAGAACGGAGGAAAAGCCGGCCTTAGGCTGGGCGGTGTGCCTATGGAAGGGGGGGGTTGCTCTCTGTGGGGTCTCTGGGCCCAGAGGTGGCTCAGTGTGCTCCTTCTCCCAGTCTGCCACAACAACCCATGCCTCCACGGTGGCCGCTGCCTAGAGGCGGAGGGCCAATACCTGTGCAGTTGTCCCAAGGGCTATGGAGGACGCATCTGCGACGTGGGTGAGTCCTGGCCTAGTGGGAGGCAGAAGCCCCACCCCCACGTGGGGAGGGCTCCCGGAGAGGGACCAGAGAGAGTGAGGAAAGTGGCTGAGAGCCCGGCAGGAGCCTATACCGCCTGCGGGCTGCAGGGAGCCTCCCCTCCCCCCAGACCTTGAGGTCGACTGCTACCAAGGCAGCGGGATCAGCTACCGAGGCACTGCTAGGACCACAGTCTCCAACGCACAGTGTCAGCCGTGGACCTCGGAGGCCACCTACCGGAACCTGACTGCAGAGCAAGCACTGAACTGGGGACTGGGCGACCACGCTTTGTGCCGGTGCGCCGGGTGGGGAAGGGCAGAGTGTCTTCCTCCTCCTCAGGACCCTCTGGGGCTCCCCCTGCTCTAACACTGTCCTCTTCGCTGGTTCCAGGAACCCGGACAATGATACCCGTCCGTGGTGTTTGGTGTGGAGAGATGACTGGCTGAGCTGGGAATACTGCAGTCTACCACGATGCCAAGCCCCAGCACTCGCAGATGCCCCATTCCCGCCTCCACCCCAACCCCGCCGAGAGCTCGAGAACCTCCCTATACTCTCGCTTTCTGCAAATGACAATCTTCAGCTCATGACTGCAGGTAGCTGGGAAGGGGGCAGGAAGACCAAGCAGAGGGGGCTCGAGCGAGCTATGTTCCAGCCACTCGTGGGTTTCCCTGGCCTCAGCCCGAGCTCCTCCACAGCCTGGCAAACGCCCAGCACGGAAGAGGTGCGCTGCGGACAGCGGCTCCAGAAACGGCTGTCCTCACTGAACCGTGTCGTCGGGGGACTGGTGGCGCTGCCCGGCGCGCACCCTTACATCGCCGCGCTCTACTGGGGCCACAATTTCTGCGCCGGCAGCCTCATCACCCCCTGCTGGGTGCTGACCGCAGCCCACTGCCTGCAGAACCGGCCAGTACCTGCCCAGCGCCAGCTCGGGACTCGGCTCCCTTCGTCTGGGCCTAGCTTCCGCGCCACAGGAGAACCCGTGCCCCTTTCTCCCCTCTTTTCCCTCCAGAGTTCCCCTGGAGGAAGCTGAAACCCAGGAAGGGGCACGGGAGCCGGGGTGAGGGGAGGGTCCTCCAGGCCGCCCGTGGCCGGCTCTGAGCGCGCATCCTCTCCCCACCGCGCCCGCAGGCCGGCGCCCGAGGAGCTGACTGTGGTCCTGGGCCAGTTCCGCCATAACCAGAGCTGTGAGCAGTGCCAGACGCTGCCCGTGCGCACCTATCACCTCCATGAGGCCTTCTCGCCCGCCACCTACCAGCACGACCTGGGTGCGTGGGGGCGCCCCACGGGGATCAGGGGCCTTGTGAGGAGGGTTCGGAGGCCGGCGCGAGGAGCCTCACACTCCTCCCCGCCCCGGTTAGCGTTGCTGCGCCTGGAGGAGAGGGCGGATGGCCGCTGCGCCCACCTGTCGCCCTCCGTGCGGCCAGTTTGCCTGCCGAGCAGCGCCGCCGACCCCAAGGAACTCGAGGCCGTGACCTGCGAAGTAGCCGGCTGGGGCCACCAATTCGAGGGTAGGCAGAAACACGGGGGGCGGGAGGGAGAGAGACCTTTGGCCACCGGAGTAGGCAAGAAAAGCCCGCCGCTCTGGTTATCAGCAGGGACAGCAGGCGCTGACCTGGTGAGTTGTGAGGCCGTGCGGAGCCCCTGTTCCCGCCGCCGCCGCCCCTCCCAGGGCCTGGGACTCGCTGTTGGGGCACGGGGAGAGTCACGCTTTCTCCTGGTCCCCACGGGGCGCCTGGCTGCAAGGCTAACGAGGGCACGGCCCTGCGCCAGACAGGGTGGGTAGTTAGGGCCCCGAGACGCTGGCTGGAAAGGGGCGTGGGCTTCCAAACCAGGGCTGCCTGCCCCACCGCTCCAGCCTCGGGCCTCAGTTTTCCGGTCCGTGAAATGGGGTTACTGGCAGCTCTCTCCCTCACGAGCTTGCTGCGAGGGAGGCCGGAGGTCAGGCTCCCGGTCTGGCAGGGAGCGGAGGCGCGAGGGGTGTGAGGAGAACGTTCTCGGCCCGCAGGGGCGGAGGAATACTCCAGCTTGCTGCAGGAGGCGCAGGTGCAGCTCATCCCTCGCGAGCGCTGCTCATCCCCCAGCATGCACGGCGCTGCTTTCGCCCCCGGCATGCTCTGCGCGGGCTTCCCCGAGGGCGGTGTAGACGCGTGCCAGGTGAGCCCTCCGCCCATTTTGCGCCGTGCCCTCACCCCGGCAAGTGCAGACCTCAGGCCAAGGGCGCTGAGCTTTGTGTTCTTGGCCCAGGGTGACTCCGGCGGTCCGCTGGTGTGTGAGGAGGGGGCTGCAGAGGACCAGCTCATCTTGCGAGGCATCGTCAGCTGGGGCTCGGGTTGTGGCAACCGCAACAAGCCGGGTGTATACACCGACGTGGCCAACTACCTGACCTGGATCCAGAAGCACACTGCTTCCTGACCGCCCAGGAACGCGCCGTTTTCTCCTCGGCGATTCTGGAATGGGAGGATGGCTGGACACGATCATGGACCGCAAGGGTTCTGCTCCAGCACCACCAGCCCGGCGCCGGGCGTGGCATAAAGCAATCAATAAAGTGCTTTTGGCAATGCTTGAGAGGCACAGCTCTCTTCACAGCCCCCAGGGAGCAGGATCTACTGAGATCTTCCGCAAGATTTAGATTCATGTCCAGTTGACGTTTACTGAGCCCTGTGCACAGTGACTCCACATGTTATTGTTCGTGTGAAACATTAATACTTTACATTTATGGAGAAGCGCTCAACTCCGACTGTACATCAGAATCATCTGGAGGGCTTTTTGAACCTATGCCCCAAATCCACCTCAGATCAATTAAATCAGCGCATATCTCTAGGGATGGGGCAAGGGCAGGGGCATGTTTTTAAAACTCTCCAGGTGATTACACATGCAGCTGGGGTTGAGAACCACGATTGGAAATACTTAACCTTATAATAGTGATGTGAACCCTCGGGGTTGGCAACTGACGTGAAAGTCCTTCACTTCCACCCAACCCGCACTAGGGCAGTGGGTCTCAAAATGTGGTCGTGGGACCAGCAGCAACGGCGTTGCCAGGGAACTTGTAAGAAATGCCTATTGGCAGGGTACACGCCACACTACTGAACCGGAAACTCCGAGTTGGGGCCCAGCAGTCTGTGTAAGAGCTTCCCCAGGTGGTTCTGATGCTCCTAATATTTGAGAACCACAACACCGTGGTCATCCTCCAGCAGGAAGTAGCTGCTCTGTGACGTTGCCTACCTCAGCGTCACAACCCCGCCCCACGTCCTTCTGTCACAGTGCCCCTGGCGTTTTAGGCTGGAGCAGCCCGGCATCCCTCGAAAGTACAAGGCGAGGGGCATACTGGGAATCCGAATGGGCGAGTGGAAAGGATACATTAGTGCGGTGCTGCGCGACCAGCGCATCGACGACATGGCCATCGTGGGCCACTCGGACAATCGCTGCGTGTGGGCATCGCGGCCCGGGGGCCTGCTGGCAGCCATCTCACCGCAGGAGGTGGGTGTGCTCACCGGGCCTGACCGGTGCACCTTTCTGCAGGCGGGCTTGAGCGTGGCAGGCCGCCGCTGCTGCGTCATCCGAGACCACCTCCTGGCGGAGGGCGATGGCGTGCTGGACGCGCGCACCAAGGGGCTGGATGGGCGTGCGGTCTGTGTGGGCCACACGCCGCGCGTGCTCATAGTGCTCCTGGGCGGACGGGGCGTGCACGGAGGCATCCTCAACAAGACGGTTCACGACCTGATCAAGTGGCTGCGCACTCGGGGCACCTAGCAGTAGAGCCAAGTTGGCAGCGGAGCCACAATAAAGGCAGACCTGGACATGGCAGACCCATCCTCCCGTTGTGTAGGGGGAGGGGAGGAGTTGCTGAGGAGGACACCAGTTCCCCAGAAGGTCCTTGCGGAAAGTCACCTGGTAGGCAACGGCGGACTTAACAGCGGGTGCACCAGGCGTGTGCCCTGGGCGCCGACTTCTGAAGGCATGTATTTTTATTTTCCCCGCCTCTCTCTTTTTTTAAGGGGCCCAATATTTTCTTCTGCGCCCAGGGCCTCAACTGACCTTAATCCACCTCTGCTGGTAGGGTTGGAATCATGAGTCCAGAAGCTTCCCAACCTCCCGCGCCCTAGACCTGGCCCTCCCACGGGTGCCCCGCAGAGGCTTCTGACTGACTCCCCAGGCCAGAGTCAGGGGTGGGGTCCTCGGAGCCTTCCCAGGGTCCTAGGGACACAGCATCTGAGCAAGAGCCCTAGGGCGCAGCTTTCTCAAACCCTCTAGATCAGAGCTGAATGTCCTTTCCCACAAAACTTTCCCCACATGCCCTGGGCAGATGGTGTGGCTCAGTGGAATGTGGCACGTGGGTCTGCGATCGAAAGGTAGCTGGTTCAGTTCCCGTTCGGGGCACACGCCTGGGTTGCTGGCCAGGTCCTTGGTTGGGGGTGTGCGAGAGGCAGCCAACCTATTGATGTTTCTCTCACACATCAATATTTCTCTCCCTCTCTTTCTCCCTCCCTTCCCTTCTACAAGTAAATAAATAAAATCTTAAAAAATATATATCTTTCCCCATGAACTGTAAAGGGAGTCTCCTCCTCACTCTAACTGTACCCGAACTGGAGGTCAGTGCACTTCTCATCCTTTCACTTGCCAGGAGAAAGTACTAGCATGGGTTGTGAATGAGTGACAGGGTAGCTGGTAGCTTGGGGATCATCCCAGGGCCTTGCGTTTTCCCCATGTATCTCCACGGGGGCTGTGTGTGTGTGTGTGTGTGTGTGTGTGAAGGCATGTGTCCAAGACCATCACAACTGGGTCTGGGCCCCACAGCCTTCCTGTCTCTTGGAGGTCCAAAGACTCCCAAGATGTCCCTGGACTAGAGGGAGGAACTTTGTCACCTCTCACCCCTTGATCCTCCCTGTAGGCCTCAGCTGGGTTTGGGGAGGCTATGGAGGAAGAGGAGTTGAAAACTTGAGTGGGTTTAATGAGGCATGGTTTATTGCCAAAGGTAGAGGACAAAGGTGGGAGGAGGGAGGATGGCTGGTTCCTGCTCCCTGTATGCCGGGACACAAGGCATGGCTTCTCTTGTCCATCTCAGACCTCCTGGCCTCTCCCCCAGTGTCCCTGCTAAGCCGTCACCAGTCACTTGCTTTTGGGAGAACTGACCTCATGCCGGAAAGAGGGAGGGAGCTAGTGAGGTGGGTGAGTCCCCAGACTAGAGAAACCAGAGGAAGTCAGCCTGGTGCGTTGGGGGATGGAGGTGCAGAGAGCCCTGATGACACATGCCCTGGGGGTAGTCTCGGGGGGCTTTCAGGGAGTCTGAGTTGTGGACTGGATTTGTTAAGGCAGGGCCAGGAGGATTGCTGGGGCGAGCTCGCAGGCCGGCTCTCCCGGGGCACAGTGGCTGTCTTTGCGAGGGCAGGTAGTGCTGCTGAGCCCCAAACCCTGGCCTCTCCTTGCCACTAATGAGAGCGAACAGATCTTCACATGCATAATGAAAGTTTAATTCCTTTTTTTCCCTTTAAATCAGGCAGTGTTTGGAAAGGGGGTTGTAGCAGTGATGCAGAAAGCTGGGTGGGGATGAGGAGAATGGTGTTATGGAGGAAGGAAAGTGACAGGGAGGGGGTGAGAATTCAGCCAGCGACTCAGGCACCGACCACATTTATGGACGAGCAAACAGCGGCAAGTCACGCGCTCGGACCCACCCTTCCTTCCACGTAGCCCAGCCGGAGCAGCGTGGACACAAGTACAGGCCTCCAAACAATGTGCAAAGGACTGGAAGTCACACCCAGGTAAGGCGCCCTGCGGCCTGCACAGAGCCCCCAGAGGTGCCCCATGATGTCCACACGCTCAGGCTGACACACAGCCGCACACACCCGCCCTCAGTCATAGAGCCCAGGCCTCTGGGGACCTGCACAAGCATAGGGGCGTGCCCAGAGTGCACAGACACCCCCTCCCCTGCCCTTCCACTGCAGGCACCAGGCACAGGCCGCTCCCCACCCCAGGCAGCAGTCTGGGCTGCAGCCTACAGGCGGGTGGCACTGTGACGAGCAGGCAGGGCAAGGCGGGGAGAGGGTGTGGCGGGCGGCGGCTCCTCCAGGAAGACCCTGGCAGGCAGCGAGGGTGAGCAGGGCTCGGGCCTGGCGCAGCACAGGGTGGCGCGGGTGATGAGGCGGTCCAGGGGCTTCAGGGAGTGCATCCAGTGGGGCAGGAAGTCCCACGTCTGCAGCCACTTGGGCAGGTGCCCCGGGCTGCGACTCTGCAGGACGCTGATGAGCACCACGAAGGCCAGCAGGGCCACGAAGGGTGCGCCCACACCTACCATGGCTCTCCAGCCTGCCATGGAGATGCCGAACACCAGTGAGGGCAGCAGCAGGAAGCACAGTAGGAGGTACAGGACGGCAAACCAGCGGTACTTGGCGGTGCGTCTGCCCAGTGCCTTGGCCATGCGGATGGGCAGGCGCAGGCAGGGCACCGGGTACCACAGCAGGATGCCCGAGATGTTGAAGAAGAAGTGGCAGAGGGCGATCTGCGGAAGAGAGGGTGGAGAAGCCGAGGTGGGCACGGACGTGGGAGTAGACTGTAGGGGCCCAGTCTGGCCTGCGAGGCAGGAAAGCCACCACCAGGGTGGACGTGCCCCTAGTAAAATACTGAAACGCTCCCGGGTCAGTTGGCAGATAACCACTGCCCTGAGCTCTCCGCATCTCCCCCACAACCCTCTCTCCCAAATCCAGATTCTGCCCGAATCCAGCAGCTAAAGGACCCTTCCTGGTTTCTGGCTTAGCTGCTCTGGCCTCTTGATGGGCTCACACCCTGGCCCTAGCGCCTGGCTTGTTATCACTCCTTTGCTCCTAGAACAGGCACCCCACTCTGCCATGTGCCTCTACTCATCCTTGACCCCCTAGACTGGGCCAGGCCCCCTCTTAGTGCATCCTCAGAGTGCACATCCCCCTTGCTGTTTGCTGGTGTGCCTCTGAGTCACATCTTCCTGGTAGACACCGAGGCCCTGAGGGTGGCACCAGCTCTCCTCTGCCCATAGGGTTGCCACAGAGCCTGGCATAGCAGGTGGCCCCTAGTCAGCAGTCAAAAACCTGCTTCACTTTGTCCCACCCTGGGCCAGTGCCATGCCCCAGCCCTAGCCTGGTCCTCTGTCTCCCGGGCACACCTGGAAGGCACTGGGCAGCTTCTCCCGGGGGCTGGCCAGAGCAGCCAGGATGGCCGTGGTGGTGGTGCCGATGTTGGAGCCCAGCGTGAGGGGGTAGGCGCGCTCAATGCTGATCACACCCAGGCCTGGGGGGATGCAGAGGGGATGGTGTGGTCTCCCCAGCTCCCCCTTCAGCCCTCTCCTTGCCACCCAGCCCCCCGACCCTGAGTGCGGGCGCTCACCGATGAGCGGGGTGATGGCTGAGGTGAACACAGAACTGCTCTGGACAACGAATGTCATGCCGGCACCCACCACCATGGCAAAGTAGCCTGTGGCCCAGGTGAAGGGGGCGGGGAAGTCTGCAAGGGAACCATCCAAGCAGGGTCAGTGTAGGGGCGCGCGCTGGGGCCCGAATGGGAACCTCCTTGGGGAAGAGATCTTAGGTACCAGCTTCCAAGTGGGACCTTGTCAGTCCCCTGCTCAACTGAGATGGCTTCTGCCGGCCCTCTGGCCCTGGAGGCCAGGCCCGGCTCCGCCGGGCCCCACTGTGCCTTTGCCCAGGCTGTCACCTCCCCGAAATGCCCGCCCTCAGGGCTCAGCACCGTGCCACTGAGATGGAAGGCCCGCCCTGACCTGCCCTCGGGGGCTTTGTTTCACCCTCCTCCCTCCCGCCAGCTCCTTCCAGCATTTGTCACGCAGCCTCTGCCTGAGCCAGGCATTGTCCAGAAAAGCCCAGAGTGAAGCTTACCGCGGAAATCAGATGGTGTCCCCAGCCGCCCAAGGACCCTGTAACCCTTGATAAAGCCCAGCCTCAGCACAGCCTGCGGCCCAGTGGCAGCTCCTCCATGCCTCCCGCCCCGCCTCCCCGCCTCCCCGACCAAGCCACACACCGGCCTCCTTTCCGAGCCGCAGGCCCGCCCAGCCGGCTCCAGCCCTCGAGCCTCGGGGCTTGCTGTCCCCCTACCCAGAAGGCAGTTCAGCTACATCTTGACTCCTCCTCATTTAGGTCTCTGCTCAAAGGTCACCGCTGCACAGAGGCCGCTGACCAGCTGACGGGAGCGGCCTCTTCCACACTCCATCGTGTTGCCATTTTAGCTTTCTCCCGGGCTTATCTCCCTCCATCCCCCCAACTCCATGGTTTGCTTTTCATTGCCACCTGCGCCTCTAGGCTGTGAGGCCCCTGAGGGCAGGATCCGTCTCCGTGTACCTCGCCTCTCTTCCCTCCAGCCCCCTCCCCCCACCGCACCACGCTGGGCGCCCCGAAGGGCGTGTGACGCCTGCTGATTCAATCAGAGCTCTCTGAGGGCCCCTTACAGCCACCTGCTGACAGATCCTCGGCCGTCAGCACCTCTGGGGCCTAAAAAATCACCCGGTTTAATCTCTTCTTTGTTAACACGGGGAAACAGAGCCTCAGAGATGGTAGGGCTTTACGCAGCTCACGAGCGAGCGGGGCAGTGGCAGGGGTTACTGAGATCTGGAAGGGCCCATCCTGGGGACCGCCCACCACTGCTTGGTGCTCACCGGTGTTGATAACCTTCTGAATGACCTTGGCCACCTGGCCCTTGAGCAGAGAGTTGAGCATCTTGACGAGGAGGATGAGGCAGGTGCACAGGAGCGCCAAGGAGCCAGCCAGCAGGATGAGCCCCACGGCCAGGTCGGGCAGCCTCGTGTCCACGAAGATGTGGCTGCCTATTGGGGGGGTTGTCAAACCGCTGCGCGCTGAGCCCCCCGGCCCCCAGCCCCCCACCTTTGCCACCCCCTTGGGCTCAGAGCCTAGGGCCCTACCTCAGTTTCCTTAAACCTCAACAACAGGCCTGACCTAAGCCCAGGAGCTGGGCTAGTTGGCAGCTGTCCTTCCTGGGGGACAGGCTCTGCCCCTGGGGCTGGGCCTCCCCTGTGCTGCTGGCACTCACATTTCTCCATGCTGGCATTTCCGAGGGTCCGGCTGCTGTTGGCCTCCGCCCTGGGCGTCGGGGTGGGAGCCTAGATTAAGAGGAGAGTGACTTAGGGGATTTAGGAAAATGCAGCCTGGGAGTGGGGCTAAGATGGAGGTTGGGGGGAGAGGGGGCAAGGCGGGATGGCAGTAGGCCTCCTGGCCGCGTGCCGTCGGGCAGCGTGCTTGCCTTTCGGAGACTGTCTCCCCCGCTGCAGGGACGAGCGCGAGAATACCTGCCCCGTGAGAGTCTGGCCACGGTCAGCCCTCTGAAATTCTGCCCCGCCGGTCCACTGAACTGGCTTTCCCTGGGCTCACAGGGCCTCCTGACCTGGTGGCTTCTTGTCCTTGTTCGCGCCACCTCTCCCTGGCATGAGGCTGCCGTTCACGGGCCTCCTCTTCTGAAATCTCTCCCAGTTTTATTGCCAGTCCCTCTGGGTGCCCTCTCCACCCCGCATCCTTGGCCCGGCCTCTCATCTGAGGCCCAAGCTCTGTTTTCCTCTTGCTCTCTTCCTTGTCTGGAGAGGGCGAGGGAGGGGTGGGGGACCACATCTCTTTCTTTCCCCACTTATTATCTGCTAAGTAATGGGGGCTCCTGGGGAGGCACCTCAATTCAGAGGACCCAGGGCCAGGCAAGTAGCCTAAGTGAGGGGCTCAGCTGGAGGTGGTGGGGGCAGTGTGCCGGGCCTGTGGGGGCAGCAGCCACTGAACTCCAGGCCACTGTCACCCGCCAGGGACACAGCCCAGCATGGCTGAAGGGCCTGATTCAACAAGAGAGACCAGAACTCTATAGTTTTAGATAAAATCTCCCTATTTGTAAATGTGGACAACCACTTAAAGACACACCTTACAACTCTGTGAAGGTCAGTTTGGTCTGGGGAGCTTTCATTTGTAGCCTCGTTGGGCTAAGGAGTTATTTTTTTAAATGCAGTTTGGGGCACCGTCCCTTTTCCCCAGACCCTAGCCTGAGAGGAGAAGGGGGCTGTTCTTGGCTGGGGACCCACAGTCTCACAGAGGCCACTGGAGCCCAGGAGGGGCAGTGACTCTCAGGGCCCCAGGCAAAATGCAAGAGCCACGGCTTCTCTCTTCCTCCTACGAACAAACAAACCCTTCTGCGTCTTCTGGGAGCGGATGGGGTGCTGGCTCCATTCCCCCTGGAGCTCTGCATCCCACATGCCTGAGGGCACGGGTGCAGGCCGGGTCCTGGCACTTTGATGTTACTCCATTAGGCTTGATTTTAGCTGTGTCATTTAAAAAATGTAGGATAAAGATGAGACCTACTTATGGCACCTGGCTTTAAATTGGGGTTTATTTTAGTGGTATGTTCTCCCTTGCATGGGGCAACGTGCTGGCTGTGTTCCCAGCTTGCCACACCAGAGCCCTGGGGCACCCTCAAGCAGGCTGAGAAAGCAGGAGGAAACAGTCTCCGATGGGCTCGGTTAGAAAAGCCAAGCGAGTGGTAGGAACTGCTGTGCAGGTGAGGGACAGAGCCAGGTGTGAGGGACAGAGCCAGGTGTTTGCTGTCGGGCAGATCTGAGTTCAAATCCTGCTTCTTATACCCACTACCTTGGGCGTGTCATGCCACCTCCCTGAGTTTGTTTTCTCTAAAGCAGGAAAATGAAAAGCTGTTTAAAAGGTTACGGGAGAAAATGTGTGTGCAACGCTTACCTAAGGACTTAACTCATGGCAGTACCTCCAGGACAGACCCCTTCCCTGCCTGGGCCCATCTGCTGGGAAGGGTGTGTGTGTGTGTGTGTGTGTGTGTGTGTGTGAGAGAGAGAGAGAGAGAGATTGACTTTTAGGCCAGGATGAATGGTTCCCGCATATATGCCTGAGGATCTTGGCCCGGTTGGAGGGGACCTTGGTGGATTTTCCTTCCTGAGGGACCCCAGCCTAGAGCCCTGGGAAGCAAGTGACCCCCTGAGATGAGTGGAGGAGGGGTCTGTGGGATCCTGAGAGGCTAGAAGAGGATAGGAGCTTCTCTGGGGTCCCCCTAGGAGCTGGCGGTGTTGGGGCAGGACAAGGGCAAGGGCTAAGACCTCTGGGGTTTTGGAGCCCTGACCTTCCGGCCCGGGGTTGTGTGGCCCGGGCCAAGCTCACGGGGGAGTCCAGAGGCTGCGGAGGAAAGGAGGGAGGGAGGGTGGAAGCTGCCGCCCAGAAAAAGAGCTGGCAAGCCCAGGGTCTGGGGCATCCACCCAGGATGTGGCCGTCCCTCCCCGGCCTGGGGGCGAGGTGGGGTAGGGTGAGTGTTGGGGAGGGGAATGTAGTCGGGGTGGTGAGCTCTGTGGGAGGAACAGAGCCTGTGAGCCTCAGGCAGCCCTGGGCTTAAACCCCAGCTGAGCCGCTCAGACACACAAACTCTCAGGGCCTCTATTTCTTCCCCTGCAGCATGAGGCTTGTCAGCTTGCCCACCTCTGCCGGGGTCGGGGGTGGTGGGTGGGGGGGAGGGCCAGTTGCGAGTTATCTTGGAAGAGAGAGTTGGGATTCAAATGCCTGCAGAGCCATCCCAAATTAAGAAGGCATCTCTGGGAACTGAAGGAGATGATTAAGCTCACAAAGGAATGCCGGGCTCCAAGAATCCTTTCCCTGGGGAGAAAACCCGGCTGTGGGCCTGCGCACTGGTTTCCCCTCCAGGGGTGGGGCCCTGAGGGTCTTTGTTTCTGAAAGCAGAGGGAGATCACCATGCCGGCAGCGCCATCTGGTGGCGAAGAGGAGCACTCCTTAGAGCATCACCTGCCGCCCCTAGAGGGTTATCTGGGTGGCTGTGGTCACCTGGTGACCACAGGCAGAATGGGCACGAGTGGTGGGGCACCAGACTGGCACCTGGAAGAAGCTGTAAGATGAAAATTCAGGAACACGGGCTTCAAATTCCCACAGGATTTTCGTCCTACCCCAATCACATGGACTTGGGCAAGCCTCTCTGAGGCTCGGTTTCCTCATCTGTAAAATAGGGATGTAGTAACCCCTGCTTCGCAAACTGCAAGTCCTCACAAAATGTGTGGTGGAACCAGGCCGGTCTGGCTGGCAATCCACAGTGCGACCCACGAGAAGGCAATTCCCAGAGGGCCAACAGACGCAGGGGCACTAAAACTGCCTCTGGGTTTCCTTTCACCATCTGGACAACCTCAGGCTCCCAGTCCTCTCCTTGGTGACACGGTTCGCTGGAGACCGGGCTGGGCAAGGTCGGGTCCAGCTTGGCGAAAGCTGGAGGCAACGGGGACAGGTGGGAAGGGAACACAGAGAGACTCGGTGGCCAAAGCAAAACTTGAGTCTTCAGTGCAGGAGGAGCAGCCAACACACATCACCTCCCGAGCAAGCACAAGGCTGCATGAACCACATTCCCACGGCGGCTGCCGCAGAGAGAGAGCGAGAACGGGGAGCTCAGATCCCACTCCCCAGCTACTCTCCAAGCCAAGGAAACTGCTCTTAAAGTGTCTCCTGGGAGACACAAGAAACCAGGTGGCAGCTCGGGCAGTGAGGACGGCCCGGCCGAGTGACCTTGGGCAGGTTGCTTCCTGTCTCTGAGCCTTGGGTTCCTCTTGAGGAAGATGGGTCGCTGTGTCCGCCTCACCAGAACTGCATGAGGATTTCGCCGGGCAGGGCTGCCTCCAGTGGTACGTGCCGCAGGGGACCTGCTGGATGCAGGTGGGCAGCAGGGTTTCTGAGCAGCGAGGAGCCGCAGCCACGGAGCTCCCTACAATGGCCTGTTTCATGGGGAAGATCAAAGTGTGTGATATCTCCCTCCAGGTTTTGCTGAAGTAGAGAGGGTTGCGATGATTCAGAGAGCTCGGGGAGGGCCCCGTGAGCTGGTGACAAGGTCGACTTAACGAGGTCACGAAGCCGGCATAAAAGCTGCCCGCCCGCACGGGCTTTCTGATGTCAGGCTGCTCCAAACACTCAGCCGGGCCCCGCCGGAGCTGTGCGCCGCTCAGATGCCGGGGAGCCTCGCAGGGCAGGGTGAGAAGTTGCTCTCCACGCACAGCTGGATAAAAGCTCAGTGACGTGGAGTAGAAGTGAAGATGATGAAGGGGAAAGGCTTGGGCTTTGAGTTTCCTCTTATCTTGTTCTAAATGAGGTTACTTCTTGTATGTAATAACCAAGGGAAAGCAGGTACCGGGGATTATGGTTTTGATGAAGCGGTTTCCCACCGGCTGCTGAGTGAGAAAGCGTGCTAATTGCCTACTTCCTTGTTAGCCTGCTGTCACGGCCGGTCCACGAGTGTCCATCCAGCTCATCCAAAGAGATCTTCATTCCGGGCAGTAGGAGCCAGGAAGCCCCAGAAATAGGGCAGAGGGACAAGGGGACACAGGCCTGTGGGAGTCTCCAGGGGGAGGAGCCCCGATGTTGGCACAAGGGGCTACTGAGTCTCCCGTGAGGCGTCCACGTGGCCCGCTTGTCCTGCTCCCAGGCCCATATCTGGTTCACGCGGCCTTCCTAGGCATCCTTATAGCACTCTGTCCTTTCCCTCTCTCCATATACCTGGACCCCCAAACTCGGCAGAGCTGAGTCACTAAACCCCTGTACACCAGTGGGGAAGAGGGAGCCCTAGACCATAAGACCTGCACTTGGGGCCCTGACACGGTAGGACAAGTTGCAGCAAGTCCCTTAGCCCCTTGGAGCCTATTTCTCTACTCGTGAAGCCAGAGGGTTGAGCCAGGTCAGCGGTTCTTAAACTTGAGCATGGAGCAGACAGAGGGCTTGTTGAAATTAGGCTGCTGGGCCTCACCCCTGAGTGTTTTCTGACTTGGTAGGTGGAGGGGAGGGACTGAATACTTTGCATCTCTAACAGGTTCCCAGGTGGTACTGGTGCCAGTGGTCTGCACTTTGAGAACCGCCGGGCTAGATTGATTACACGCCCACTCCAATACATTAGCAATGGCTACCTCAAGTTGGCGTGAGGCACGATCTCACAGTAAAGGGGCCATGTCTTTGCTCTCTCCAAGCTAATGATGTCTAGGGTCTACTTGGAGCATTTTAAAAAGACGATGACACCGACAGTCAGCTGTCTGAAGAGGCCATTCTCTCACCTGGCCCAGACCTGGGACTCACCTCCATGGGGTCTGGGTGGCACCACATCCTGATGAGACTGTGGTTCCTCAGGGACTCGTCACCCATGGCAATACTGGTAATGACAGACTTGTCCAGCTGTGGGCCAAGATGTGGGCACGGTGAGGGTGGGGTGCCCGCCACACCCAGCCTCCCGCCCGGCCAGCCCTGCCCCACCTGGATGATGAGCTTAGTGAAGGGCTCCGTAATGATCTTAAGCAGGTCAGGGGCATCTTGGCCGCCGCGGATGTTGAAGGAGGCCACCACAAGTCGAGTGATGTGGTACAGGTACCCGGTGGCAGCCTCCAAGGGCAGCAGGACCAGAACTGACAGCCAGTTAAAGCAGTCGTGCACAGTGGCCCCCGCGAAGGCCCTGGGCAGGGAGGTCACATTGCAAGGTAGGCTGGAGCCCGATGCACTCGTTCTGGGGCTGCTGGATCACCCTCCCCCCACACACAGGCCCTTCACACTCTACCCCCTCACCGCCGGAAGTCAGTCCGGTCTCCCGCCTGCATCAGGGCCACGATGGTGTTGGTGACGGAGGTGCCGATGTTGGAGCCCATGATGATGGGGATGGCAGAGCTCACCTCCAACACTGGGGACAAGGGGACCTCTTAACCGGGTGGGTGGCGTACGCCCAGCTGCTGCCCCACAACACCTCCTGCCAGACCCACTGCCCATGTTCTGGCCCCCAGCCGGTGTTCCTGCCATGTCGCTGGCTCTGCCCAGCCTCAGCGTCACAGGTACATGTGGGCATGTGCTGTCTTTCCATGTATGTGAATGCATGTGAGCCAATGCACATAGGTGAATGTGTGTCTGGGCATGTGTATATGAAGGCATGTGTCCTGCATGCAAATATATACATGCTGTTACCAATCAGTTAGAATGGCCATGTGTACACAAGTGTGACGATCAGTTTCGTGTGTCAGCTTAGCTAAGCTGTGGTGCCCAGTTACTCAACCCAGCACGAATCTACAGGTAGCTGTGAAGGTGTCTGGCAGGTGTGATTCGCCTCTGCAACCAGCGGGCCTTGAGCAAAGGAGATAAGCCTCAACAATCTGGGGACCCTCAGCCAATGAGACACAAGGCCAAAGGCCCTCAGAGCGCTGCTGAGGCTGCCCTGGGGGAGAAGGGATTGCACCCGTGCACTGCAGCTTCTGCCCGAGCTCCAGCGGCCCGCACGCCAGCCGTGGGTGTGCCTGGCCAGGCTCACAGTCCCGGGAGCCAAGTCCCCGCAAGCAGTCACATATAGACATACGCATCTCCTACGGGTTCCATTTCTCTGATCTCTCTGGTGCCGTTTCCCTCGCTGACAGGATGGGTAACTATGTAGTGTTATGGAGGTGAGCCTTCCTGGGGCTGTGCCCCCATTTGTGACCCTTCTAGCTCCTGGGACCCTGCTCCTGACTGAGAGTCCTGGCCAGGCCTTGGAGGACAGAGGGGAAGACGCCAGAGCTCTGCCCTTTGCCCTCTGACCCCCGTTCCCACCCCTGCCCCCTGCCCTCGCTGCTGACATGCCTCCGGCCCCCACCTGGCACACCTAGCTGCCCACGCTCTGCCCTGGCCCTGCGGGCACACTCACAGCCAGAGGAGACCATGCTGACGATGATGGAGGTGGAGGTGCTGGAGCTCTGCACCAGCACGGTCACCAGGATGCCCACCACCAGCCCCGCCACCGGGTTGGACAGGATGGCATTGTCCTTGAAGATGTCACCAGCCACCTTCCCTGGGAAGCATGAGCCACATTGTCCAAGGCCCTTCGGAGACCCTCCCCCTGTCCCCTCCCCTGGCCCTACCTCCAGCCAGCTGGAAGGCAGAGCTGAGCACGTCCAGGGAGCAGACGAAGAGGTAGAGGAAAGCGAGCATCAGGGGCACCCTGAGCAGCGCTGCGGCAGCCTGACGTAGCTTCTGGGCCGGCCCGGGCTCTGGAGGCAGGACGACCATGAGCGACTGTGAGCGTGTGGCCAGAGGGCTGGGCAGTCGTGGCCGACACCTGCGCTGCCCCCGCTCAGGCCCACCTGGCTGCGGCTCCTCCTCCAGGGCCAGCTTGGCGGGCAGCGGGTCATGGAGCTCCAGAACCTCCCCGAAGGGGCAGCCGGGCTCGGCGAGGGCGACTGGGCCCAGGCTGGGGAAGGCATAGGCGGAGGTCCCTGGGATCCTGTGCAGGACTGGGGAGGGAGGCTGGTCAGGAGTTCCCAGAGGCCCCAGGTCCCGGAGAAGGTAGGAGGGGTAGGTGGAGGAGGGAGGCTTCACCCGGGGTCTGGGCAGCCGTGGGCCAGCAGGGTCTGCAGGTGGGAGCACACTCACCCTGAGGGCTGGGCACGTAGGCAAAGGCCGCTGCCCCACGCATCACGTGGCCCCTGACTGGGAGTGGGGAGACAGCGGGGCCCCCCAGCCTCTCTCCGTAGGACAGCATCCTGGGCACGCGCGCTGGGGTCTGCAGCAACACTGAATGACAACTGCTTTGTCCTGGACTCACGCATCCACCCCCCACCCCCACAAAGTCACTCGCACAAACACTTATGATGTGCGTGATTCCAAACACACACCTGTAGAAACGCCCCTCACACACACACCCGTACCTGCAGATGCACGTTCCGGCAGTCAGCGCAGGGTTGGGCACTCACTCAGCAAGTACTTACTGAGCATCTACTCTAGCCCAGGCATAAGCTAGATGCTGGGTACAGTGGTGGCCACATACAGACAGGGCACCTGCCCCCCAAAGGCTCAAAGTGTGGTGGGGAGCTGTGTCTCAATGAAATAGCCCCTCAAACAGATGGGAAATGGCAATGAGGACAAGGGTTCTATAGACGGACATGTCACCAGACATGGGTGTCACCAGAGTGCCGCAGGTGGGGAGGGCCCTTGAGGTAGGGAAGAGGGGATCCCACAAAGAAGAACCGTGGTCAGGCGTTACCAGGAGGGGAAGGGGGCGTATGCGGAGGCCAGGCCCTGTGCCGGGAGGGGCCGAGGACTCCCTGCAGCGGGCGGGGGCCAGGGAACATGGGGACAGAGGCCACAGGGTGGGCTGGGGACGGGTGCCCTGGAACTTCGCCTGTCCTAAGAGCGGCGAGGAGCCACGGACACCTCCTTGCTCGTGGGCCGGCTGGGCAAGCACTCAGGGGAGGGCCCACCGGCCTGGGTTCCCCGCACAAGCGAACATCTTTCCCTGACCATCTCCGACCCCCCACACCACCAACAATAAACACACCCTGGCGCCTTTCTCCCATGAATGCTGCTCAGACTAGGACTGGCTGAGGTAAGGAGGGCCCCTGACCCTGTCCCCAAGTCTGGGAAGCCCGGGCTTGCTTTAGGCCTCCACCCTCTGAACTAGGCTGGAGAGCCCCAGTCTGCTTCAGCAACCGGCGCCCCCGTTTCCAACATTGTCCCCTGGGGCCCTGGCTGTGAGGTTGGGGGTGTGTTGAGCTGCGTGCCAAATCCTGGACGAGCGCAGTCCTTTCTACTCTGGGGGTGAGCCAGGCTGGGCTGGCGCCGAGATGTTATGGGGGCGGGCAGAGGGGCACAGGTAGGACACAGGTGAGGGGCTGGGCTGATGAACTCTTTCTCACTAAGTGTTGGGGATGAGGTTGGGTGGAGGGGGCCCTGGGCTCACCTTGAGGTTCTGTGTTTCAGCTCCTGCTCTGCTGCTCAGGGAAATCCCAAGGGCCTGAAGAGAAGCTGGGACCCTCCGCTTTATACCCTCGGGTCAAGGGCAAAGTCCCCAGAACCCTAGCTGCCCTCCCTCTGTTCCCCCATTAACCTCACCCTCGAGATTCCTCCCAGTTAATTGCTAATCGTTAGCTCTGCGGGGGGAGTCTGTAGTCAGGCTCCCCCTCAACAGACCTCAGCCTGAAATGCCACCTAGACCCACTGAGGGCCCAGACACATCCCCCCACCCCACCCCACCCTGGGGGCCCCGAAGCCACTCAGGCACCATGTTGCCAGGGTCCCCAAAGATTCTGTGGCTCCAACGCCTTGTCCCCCATTCTTGGCCTGACAGGACCCCCAAAGGAGTGACCCAAAAATCCTGTGACCCTAAAATCCTGTGGTCCTGCCATGTGCCCAGGTGTCTGTGGGTCTGTGTGTCTCACGGGGCGTTTGGAGGAGAGGGAGTGGGTAATGGAGGAGGCAACGGGAGACTAACCCAGAGCAGCTGCGTAGTGTGGAACCTTGGAGCGTTTCCAATGCCCAACCACGGATCCAGGGTGTGAGGCTAATGGAATGCGGAGTCCTGGCCAGACCAAGAAGGGCCTGTCTGCGTTTTAGAATGGTCCCACTGGGTGGGGCGGGGGTGGGATGTGTCACAGAGAATGAGTCTGGAGGCAGAGAGACCAGTTAAGAGGCTGAGAGATGATGAGGTCTGAACCAAGGTGGGAGGGGAGGGATGGAGAGGAGAGGATACATCCCAGGGATACTTGGTGAGGGGGAGGGCGGGAGGGAGTGGAAATATATGACAGTTGGGTTCCTGGGTTGGGAAACTGGTGATGATATGAAAATCAGAGGTGTCGAAGGAAGTGTTTGAGAAGTTTGTTTCCCTTTCACAGAACCATGGAGCCTGAACTGGGGACCAGATTCCAGAGAAATGAGAAGGAAATTTCCTTTCTAAGGGATCGAGGTATGATCAGACCCAGCAATAGTGGGTTCCATTCAAGATCTAGTTGGGCAACTGCCTCACATTGTGCATCCACCCACCCACTCACCCATCCTCTTACCCACTCATCATCCATCCATCTGTCTGTCCCTCCATCTATCCATCCACCAACCCACCCAGCCAGCCAGCTGGCCTGTGTCTATCCATCTACTGGGTTGGCCAAAAAGCTCAAGTTTGTTTAGTTTTTTTGTGTTTTTTTTTCCGTACGATGGCTCTAGTAGTGCTTATTTGTCTTTAACTTCATTTAAAACAATTTTGTTAGCTTGTGTGGTGACAGCTGTCATATCAGTGTGCATTAAAAAAAAAAAAAAAAATCAGCCCGGGCTCGTGTGGTTCAGTGGATTAAGTGCTGGCCTGAGAACTGAAAGGGCACTGGTTCAATTCCCATTCAGGACACATGCCAGGGTTGTGCCCAGTTGGGAGCACGCAAAGGGTAACAGATCGATGTATCTCTCACACAACTGATGCTTCTCTTCTTCTCTTTCTCCCTCCCTTCCCCTCTCTCTAAAGACAAATAAATCTTTAAAAAATACATCAAAACTGGTGAATTTGTGTGCAGCCATTTTAATACTGAAGATGGAAGAAAATATGCATTTTTCAGCATATTATGCTTTACTATTTCAAGAAAGGTAAAAATGCAACTAAAACATACAAAAAGATTTGTGCAGTGTATGGAGAATGTGCTGTGACTGATTGAACCTGTCAAAAGCGGTTTGCAAAGTTTCTAGGTACTACTGACACTTCGGCCAAATACTTCTTGGCTGCGGGGCTGTCTTATGCACTGGGAGATGTTTAGCAGCGCCCCTGGCCTCTACTCACTAGACACCAATAGTGGGAGAGAGCCGGCATATTCCAAATATCCAAATCAATAAAGTTATTAGTGAAAATGAAAAATGTGCCTTTTATTTTACAGAAAGAAGTAAACACACTTTTTGGCCAATCGATATTTCTAAGCACATTCGTTGAGTTCCTACTCTCTGCTGAGCCAAGATTGGTAAGGTCAGCGTCTCTCTTGGTCCAGACAATTGGCCCCGTCCCTGAGTCAGCCCGGGATTCTGAGGCTGCCACCTCACCTCCCTGATAAAATGGCACTTCACTCGGCGTTTTCAGTGAGCCGTAGAACACAGTAAGGTAAATGACCCATCTCTGTGCCCAGAACAGAGTCTCTCAGCGTATTTGCTTTCTCCATGCTCTCGTGCCTTTTTCTCTGTCTCCAGAAGGGCTGAGGCCTCCTGGCCAATAAAAGAGCCCTACTTGCCCCAGAATCTCAGTTTCAGGTCAACAGCCCCTCTTGGCGGTCCAGCCTCTGTGTGCCCGGGGTCCCCTGCGCTGCATTGCAGCTCAGCATTGAACACGCCCTAGGGTGACATAGACCTGGCCTTTTTCCATCAAGGAAGATGGAAATCTGCACAGTCCCCCGTTAACGTGACAAAGGTTAACCAATTAATGGTTAATTTGTAGAGCACTGTGGAGTACTGCTCAGAATAAACTCTCCGTCACAGTGGCTGAGAACAGAGAACACAGCGAGCCCGGGCTTGGACCCCAGCTCCACCCCATCGTGGCTGTGGGAGGTTAGGCCACGGAACCCACAGGGGAGAAGGGCTGGGGTGGAGTGCGAGTGGGCTTGGTTTGGCAGAGTGACCACGTGTTCTGGTTTGCCTGGCCCCGTCCTGGTCTGACTGTTGGCCCAGCGTCCCCTTTCGCTTTGAAAAGCGCCCTGCTGGGACAGTAAGCCACGTAGCCTTATAGCTTGTTCTGGGACATGTTAGGGATCTGGGGCAGGGAATCAGTTGAAAAGTCTCCACTCGTAGCAAAAGGAAATTAAAAATAACCCTGCTTCTCAGAAGCTTCGCTGTAGTATTTAGACCACTGCCTTTCATCCTTTTCTCTCTGTGTCCTTTTTAAAACTTTTTTAAAAATAAGAGTTTATTTGAGCCAAACTGACGACATGCTGAGAAGCAAGATCTCAAATGCTCCGGTGAACAATAGTTTTGCAGTTCCTTTCATGCTCGTGCATTTGGAATGAAGGAGGGAATCTCTGCCTTTTTACCCACTGAGGATTTCCTCGTCTATGAAAGGCTGTATCTTGCCCTTTTTAATCTACCGTTATCTCAAAAGCCTTTTCCTGTGTCTTTACACTCAGTACAGATGTGGTTTCTAATGGTTGCATCACATTCTGTCATAAACCCTAATTTAGGTAAGAGCCTCTTTGTGTCCTGGAGCCTCTTCGACCTGGAGGGAGTGAATTGGGTAAGGTCGGGATTCACGCAGGGGTGAATTCTTGTGTTGAAACTGTCCTTGCTCTCAGAGGCCCTGTTAAAAGCAAACTGGGGGTGGGTTGGAGGCTACTGGAGCACCCTCACCCAGGGGAACCTGCCGCCCCACAGTGCTCTGCCGCCCCTCTCCTCTGCCCTGCTCAGACCACACCCTGCGCAGGAGCAGTCGCAGCCTGGGTGCTCCTCATGAACCGGGTGCTTCTCCTTTTCTTTTAAAATTATTTTTACTTATTTTTACTTATTTTTAAAAAGATTTTATTTATGTTATTTTTAGACAGAGGGGAAGGGAGGGAGAAAGAGAGGGAGAGAAGCATCAATTGTGTAAGAGTTACATCAATCCATTACCGTGCTCCCAACTGGGCACAACCCTGGCATGTGTCCTGAATGGGAATTGAACCGGTGCCCTTTCAGTTCTCAGGCCAGCACTTAATCCACTGAACCACACTAGCCAGGGCTGCTTTTTTTTTTAATGCACACTGATATGACAGCTGTGTGGTTGCCTCTTGTGCACCCCCTACTGGGGACCTGGCCCGCAACACAGGCATGTGCCCTGACTGGGAATAGAACCATCGACCCTTTGTTTCCTTTTCTTTTTAAAAAATAATTTTATTTATTTATTTAGAGAGAGGGGAAGGGAAGGAGAAAGAGAGGGAGAGAAACACTGATGTGTAAGAGATACATCACTGGTTGCCTCTTGAACACCCCCATCTGGGAGCCTGGCCCACAACCCAGGCGTGCGCCCTGACTGGGAATTGAACCAGTGACCTTTTGGCTCACAGGCCGGCACTTAATCCTCAACCCACTGAGCCGCACCAGCCAGGACTGCCTCTCCTTTTCAATAACTTTATGATCTTTGACAGTTTTGACATCTCCCTTCCCTACTCTCATGGGATTAGTTGGGGAGACAGTGATGGATGACATCCAAAATATTCCCCAAAATTCTGGGGCTGGGCTGGGCTGCTACAGCCCCAGCGAAAGCCCTGAAATGCGGAGCTGACCAGAGCTGCTTTTGGATTCCTTAGGGCAGCAGAGAAGGTGGCCGAACTCCAGCCTCTTAGCCTCACTGCTGATTCCAACGCCCCACCCCACCCCACTCACAGCCTGGCTCTTCCCCCATCTGTGACAGACTCTGCGTGTCCCCAGGAATGGCGACTCCCGCCCCGTCGGCTCACGTGCACTCTGGCCACGGCCTCCCCAGACCTCTGGGCCCACAGCCTGGGTGGTTGGCAGCGTCTCATATGGAGAAAAGGCTTCCAGGAGGAGGAGCAGTCCTGGAGGGAAGATGCCAAGACCTGTATGTACCGACTGTGTCTGGGCAGCTCTGGCGTAAGCCGCTGGATCCTCCCTGGGGCCTGAAGCACAGGCCGTGCTCCTTCCCCTGCCAGGGGCCTCCTGCGCGATCCGACGGCAGGAAGCCGCACGTGGGCGGTCTGTCAGGCAGGAAAAGGGGCAGGCATCTTTGAGTGGTCCTTCTCCTCCACCTCCTTGTCTCCAGTCCATCACCCAGGTCCCCTGGCTCTGCTTTTCCGGGAGCTCCGGGCCACCACCCCTCACTTGGGTTATTGCGGGGCCTCTGCCCTTTCCTCCTCCCCAACCAGTCTCCAAAACACAGGCAGCCAGTCTTTCCAAATGCACTTCTTAATCATGTCACCCCTCTCCCTTTTCAAACCTGCCGCAGCTAGCCCCTCAGCATAAAGACAGCATCCATCACAGCCCGGGGACCAATGTGACTTGGCTTCCCCTGGGAAGGGGCCCCAGGGAGAGTGTGTACAGCGAGCAGAGCTGTGGCTGGGCTGAGCCCAGCGGAGCCCCCACATTCCTGGGAGGGCAGAGGAAGACTGAGCTCCCGCCTGCAGCGGGGCTCGGGCTCCGGAGGGATAGCAGAGAAGCAGGTGGCCCAGAAACCAGTCTCCACGTTTTGAGAGACATCCTGGTCATCTGGGTCTGCTGAGATAGCAGGTGATGGGACAACAGAGCGATTTAGTGACTCGAGAGTCGTCCTGGGCCGGGGCCTGGGGGGAAGAAACAACTCGCAATGAGTGGGAAGCTTGAAGAGCATGGCCAGTGTGAATGTGACAGGCTGACAGATAATGAATTTCGTCACACCATCGAAAATGATTTCCCCGGGGAGCGACGTGGATGCTGAAGGGGGAGAGTGACGCTGAGAACAAGTGCGTGCGTCTGGAATGAAGGGAGCTGCGGAGGTGGGCGGGCGCACCAGCTGTCTGCGCGGTTCTCCGTTAAGATCCACTGCTCCTTAAATGCGTGATCCCCAGCTGGGTGGCTCAGTTGGTTGGAGCATCGTTCTGTACAACAAAAGGTTGTGGGTTCGATTGCCGTTCAAGGCCGCTGTTCTTACCTGTGGGGTGGGTGACATAGTAGAGGCCACGTGCCACTTCCCTTTGGGAAACAGGGCAGTCCCTCTTGACTTTGTCCTCTCTTGGAGAGCCTGGGCTTCAACCTCAGTGGCCTGGAACAGAGCAGACATGACCCTGAGACGTCGTCCCATCCAGGCCCCATTTTCCAAGGCATGGGCAGCTGACCTGAGACTGTCCTGTCTCTGTTTGGGGGAGAAGTGCCCGGGGCAATGATTAATCCTGGTGGCTCAGGTACAGGTCACTCGCTGACTGACGAGGCCAAAGTCTGCGGCCAGAACAGCTGAGGCTGCTTCAGGCTTTTCTCAGAAATCGCCTCTTCGCCTCTCCCAGTCTGTGCAGCCCCGTGCCCAGGGCTTCGTGCTGGCCCCGGGGCCCAGGTGAGGCTGTGGGTGGCAGGCTTCCAGGTGGAAGTGCAGGCTCTGGCTTCTAGGTTCCATACCTGAAACTCTGAGGTCTGGCTTTAGACTTCAGATGCTGGGCTCCAGTGTCTGGGGTCCCCACTCTGGTTGTGGGCTACGGCAGGAAACTCAAGGCCCCGCACCCTAAGTTCTCGGGTCCCAGCTCTGCATCCTGGGTCTGAGTTCTGGCTTCCTTCTTCCCCTCAGCACGGGGGCAGGAAGATGGTGGCTTCCTTGGCTAGTGGGGTTATCCCTCCCCACCCACCTTAGCTGGCCAAGGCTTCATCCCGGAAACCACAACCCTGGGCTGGTCTGGAGGTGGGACGCGGGCCCTGTGGCACTTCTCCTTGGCTTCCGCCTCAGCTCTGCCCCTCACCTGGCGCTCTGGAGAGAGGGGCTGATGCGGCCACAGAGCACCCTGACCGAGACCCTGCAGGAGTCACAGGACACATACACATACTCGTGTCCCCGGCTGTTTTGGGATCCCCAGGACTGATACGGCGGTGAACGGCACCCCGGCAGTTGTGCAGCAATGTGGGCCCGAGTCCGGCCTGGGCTGCATCGGATTGAATGTAATCAACCGTGAGTGCCCCTCCCTATCTGGGCCTCTGTTTCTTTGTGGGAGCTGCATTCCAGCCTCTCATCCCCCGCCGATGTCAGGGTCACTTGACCACCGGGTCGGGCCCCCTGCGGGGTGCACCTTGTGCTCGCCCTTGGGGGTGGGGGTGGCTGTGGGGGTGGGTATGAGCCTACGGCTACATCAGCACTTCCAGCTGGGCTCCAGGTGAGCAGCCCCTGCCCCCACCCACCCCCGCCCTGGCCCAGAGCCTAGGTCCCCGCGTGCCCTGTGCTTACCTTGTGCCCATCTCATACCGTCCCCTTCCCCAGCCATTAAGTGGGATTAGGGGATAAGAGACAGGGAACAAGATTCTGTCTTGGAGGCTTGGAGCCATATGAGCTTAGGTCCAAGGGGTCCTTAAGGAAGTTGCACCTGCTGGCTCAGCCTGTGCCCTCTATAAGATGGGGGTGTTGGAGGCCTGCTGGGGGGTAGGTGGACAGGCCAACTCCCCTCCAGGGTTCCCACCTGGCAGGGTGAGGGGAAGCAGCCCTGTGACCTCTCCCAACCACCCTGGGGTCTAGGTTGTGTAGTGACGTTGGAATGGGACCTGAGGGTTGACCAGTTGACGCCCCGCCCCTGGGCCTGGCGGCCTGAGAGGAGGAGGGCCCAGGACCTGGAGGGATTCAGGGAAGCCAGAAACTAGGAGGAGGGAACTGCGTTTCCCTGGCCCAGGGCTGCTGCAGGGGACGCCTTAGAGTTGGAGATCGCAAAGGCGATTGCGGTAGAGAAGTGTACCCAGCCAGCCAAAACGTGTCTCTAGAGATGGTGGGCTGAAGCCCCCGAAGGAAGAATTGGGTTCTCTTTCTGGAGAAGCAGATGATGGTCAGCAGCAACGAAGCAGTGACCTTGGGAAGTTCTTTATGTTATGATTATTTTAAAATATTTTTGAAAGATGTTCTTTATTTATTTTTAGACAGAGGGGAAGGGAGGGAGAAAAAGGGAGGGAGAGAAGCAGTTTCTCTGAATGCTTGCCTCTTGTGCGCCCCCTACTGGGGACCTGGCCCACAACCCAGACATGTGCCCTGACTGGGAATCAAACCGGCAACTCTGGTTCACAGGCTGGCACTCGATGCACTGAGCCACACCAGCCAGGGCTTATGATTGTTTTTAAATTGCATCTTAAGAACAAAAAATTAAAGCTAAGGTGAAAGTCTCCTTTGAGCACTACTCCAAATCCTGGTCCCCTCCCCATCTCCCTGTCAATTTGGCATGTCTCCTTCCAGAACATTCTCTCTCCTTTCTGTATACTTACAAGTGCCTCTGTGTTTGTGGTTTATATAAAGGTCTCATGTTTTATGCGTTGCTTTTTTTTTCTCTACTGAACAATAACACATCTTGGAGAACATCCCACATCAGGACAGCGTACCCAGTTCCTGACATGCCGTGGCATTGCGGAGCACAGATACACCACTGTGGGTTGTTACCCCAGCACTGCCCCTCCACACTGGACTGTTTGCCAGTGTTCAACCCACAGACAACCCTGCAGGGATGGGCCTCCTTGTGCCCAAGAGTGACTCTCCAAGGGCACTGCTGGGGGTCACCCAAGGGTTTTTTAAAATTTTTAGTAGAAACTCTGAAACTGCCTCCCAAGTAGCCATATCCATGTCCCCTCCCTGAAAGGGCCCTGGCTCCCCGTCAGGTTTCTACAGCATCCGGGTCCCCCTGAGGACTGTCCCTGAGTCAGACAGCCCGTGGGGCTGGCCGCCCAAGCTCCTCGCAGAGTCCTGAGCTGGCCACTTCCCTTCCTGCAGTAGTGGTTTCATGCCTGTTTGGTTATGAGGACAAAGAAGAGATAAAGGAAGGAACATGCCTAGCTTGGGGACCTTGGTAAATGTGAATTTCTCCCCCTGCAGGGCCCGACCTTTGGGAGGGTCTTCACCTGGCCCACGCCCCCTGTTCTCATGAAGCAATCTCCCTGGCTCCCAGGTTTGACAGGCATCATTACTTGGAGTTGGGGGATGGGGTGTTGCAGAAGTCTGGGCTTGGCCTGCAGGATCTGCCAACTTTGAGAAGATGCCCCATCTCTTATCTAGTGCCTCCACCTCTCTATCCTGGGGCATGTGAGGTGTCTCCTGCCACTGGGAGAAGCCCTGGGGCTCAGGAAGTGTGAGGGGGTTTTGCAGTTGATCAGGGAAGGAACAGGGCTGTCTCCCTGCCCCCATCTCCGGCCACAGACTGTGACCCTGGGGCTATGCAGTCCCCTGCCCAGGATCACCACTGCCCTGCTGTCCCCGTGTCCTTTGCTGGGACCTTCTGAGGCTGTGGCATCACTTGTCAGCCCACGAGGCCAAGGGTGACTAAGACGGTTGAGGTCCCTGCCATCGAGGCCCCTGCACCATGCTGTCAGCAAACGAGTGTGAATAAGTAAACGAGATTGTCACAGTGGGCTGAGTACTGTGAAGGAAACAAAGCTGGGGAGAATGATAGAGAATATAGCTGGGGAGCACTTCGTATTCGGCGTCTCGGTCCACTTGGGTTGCTAGAACAAAAATACCAGAGACTGGGTGGCTTATAAACAGCAGGAATGCATTTCTCCCAGTTCCTGAGGCTGGAAGTCTCAGGTCAGGGTGCCAGCATGCTTGGGGCCCGGTGAGGGCTCTCTTCCAGGTTGCAGACGGCATCTTCTCACTGCGTCCTCACATGTGGCAGGGGTGGAGGAGCTCTCGGGGGGTCTCCTATAAGGGCCTGATCCCAATCGTGAGGGCTCCACCCTCATGTCCTAATCACCTCCCAAAGGCCCCGCCTCCAAGCACCATCACACTGGGGTTGGGATCTGAACACAGGAAGGAAGGGGCCGCACACATTAGACCACAGCACAGGTGACCCACGAAGGCTCCTCTGAGGTTTTTACAAGATTTTCAATGGAGCAAGACTTTGTGTTTTCAGACCTCAGCAACCCCACACAAGTAGCAAGTGTACACATATCGAAAGAACGCATGGGCTTGTCTAATGAGGACGTCTGGAAGTGGCCAGCTTCAGGCACCTTCTTCCGCCCCTCAGTCCTGCTCCTCTGAGTTGCCCTCATTCGCACGCAGGTTCTCTCCCTGCAGATCATTTCTACAAATCCCCAGGAGATGGTAGAAAATGAGCAGGATTGGGATTCTGGTTGGGTGAGAGGATCGTCCTTGGACTACACTAATTGGCCAGGTCTGGGTCATGAGCTCACGCCAGCAGCTCGGGGTCGCCACGGCCAAACGACATGGACTGAGGGGGCAGAGTGCTGGAGCCCCCTCTCCCAGGAAGGAATGGCTTTGAGTTCTGCGGAAAGGCAGTGGGCCAGCAACACGGCCCACCGCTTCCAGTTACACAATGGGGGTGTGGTAGCGGTGCAGCTCCTGGCAGAGAGGCAGCCAGTGCGAAGAGCCGGAGTGAGGGAGAGAGCTCAACCTGTTGAGGGGGTCAGGAGGGCCCCTCGCTCCCCTGATACGCCCTCGAGGCTCCTGTGTCCCCTTGCTTCTCCTGTCCTTGCACCAGGACCGAGTCTTACTTCTCTGCCTACAGGCTGGGGCCCTCCTCCTGGGAAGTCCTCCCTGCGCCCCCTCCCTGTGTGGGGTTCCCTGGCTGTCTGGGGACAGGGAAGACCCCCAGCCAAAGCAGGCAAGGGGCAGAACCTGTCCTTGCACCGCTGCCTAGTGTCCCCTACGAGGCCTTCAGTGCGTTCAGAGAAACTGCAGCCATGTCTTCAGGGACTCGCTGCTCCCCTAGAGAAGCAGAAAAGTCACTAGACACTGTACTCAGGTCACAGCGCAAGGAACAGTAGGGTAACACCTGGCAGAGGCACGGCTCCCCAGAGGGGTCTTACCCCTCCCCACCCTCCCTCCCTCTTGTGCTCTCCCTGCCCCACCGCCGCCCCATTCTTTGTGCAGTCAGGAAGAGAAGTTCTGATAACAGGAAGTCGGGGGCACATCCTGAGGTTCCCAAGAGCTTCCGGGCACTGTGCCCTTGGTGACAGATGCGAGGGGGGAGGGGGTACAGTGTACACAAGGAACACACCTCATGGCAGAACAATAATAATAATTATAATAACAATATTATACATTCAGGACAAACCCGGTTGCCCCAAGCCAACTGGAAAATCCGTACGTCTCGTAGAGTCCAGTGGGTGGAGGCAGGGACTGCCCACCTGTACCCCCAGGCCTTGCTCATACCAACTCCCTGAAGAGGGGCCTGCCCCTCCTCCTGCTCCCTGAGGAGGCTTGGCACAGGGTGGGGAGGCTGGCACTGCCAACACCGCCCCCCTGTGTTGGGCAAGCCTGCATGGGGGTGGGGAAGGAAGGAGGGGAGCCCCACCTGCCCCCAGTGGCCTGCTTCAAGGGATGGGTGGGCGAGCTTGTGAGGGACCACATGGTGGCAGCTGTGAGGCGTGGCTACTCTGGGGCCCACTCCACTCCCTCGTGGCTCTTCCTTTGGGCCAGCCAGTGGCAGGAAGGGGCCAGGGACACTCACAGCACAGACGGGGCATGCAGAGCAGGGCCGTGGCATGCTTGGCCTGCCAGGTGCCATGCAGCCAGCCTGGACTGTCAGACGGCTGTCAGAGAGCCGAGTGGGCAGTGCAGCCCGAGGGGTCCCCCTCGGGCTGGGCTGATGATTCAGTTTGTGGTGGGGTCCCCTGAGAGTCGGGCCCTTGCGCAGGCAGCTGCAGAAATTCTGGAAGCACCAGGTCCTCTTTGCGCAGAAGGCCCCTTTGGTCATGGGCCCCGCTGCTTTGTACCCGGTTCAGCAGCTCCACTAGGCCTGGGGGGTGGCCACAGAATCAGGGGGCCCACCGGCACAGAGCTGGCCCCTCTAGTCCACCACAGTCCTGCTGCCCGTACTATGGCCACAGCCTTCCTGACCCCAGCACCAGTGCCCCCTCCCACCTCTATCCCAACCTGGCTGGTGCCCCAGCTCCAACAGCCTCCAGCCCTCTTGTTCCCGCTCCAGTGACATCCAGTCCCCTGATGCCACCTCAGGGGTGCCAACCCCTCTGGTCTCTAGCCCCCACCATCCCCAATGTACCTTCGATGTCACAGGTCTGTCGCTTCCCAGTGACACCACTGGGCTCCACGGCCAGGGAGTTGTGTGACAGTGGAGGAGGGTGGGTGGTCTTGTCCTGGGTTCTAGGAGGGGTGCGCTGTGACAACATGGGGTCAGAGCCATAACCAGGAGGGAAGGTGTGGCAGGCAAAAGAGGGCTCCCCGCCTCTCACTCACCTGGCTAAGGCAGGGGGATGCTTCGCCAGCTTCGGAGATCTTCACACCTGCGGCAGAGAGCGGCACCTTTTGTGTTTGCCTCCCACCTGGAGCCCCTTACTCCTTGATAGGAGCGGGTTCCGGGGACCACGCCCCGGGCCAACATCCCCTACCTGGGAGAGTGTCCAAAACCAGTCTCTGGGCCGCCACGGAGCTCACTAGCCTCCCCAGATCCAATGGCTGCTTCTCGCCTGGCTGCGGAGACAGGTCAGCAGCCCGTAGGACAGGGAGCCCGCTCCCCGCCGCCCCGCGCCTGCCCCAGCCCCGCGGCCCCGCCGGCTCACCAGGCGCAGCTCCACCTGTTGCGGGCTCAGGCCGTGCTTCGCCAGGATGGGCTGCAGCGCCTCCTGCAGCCGCTTGGTGGGCTTGGCCGAGATCCCCACCACGCGCTGTAGCGCCGCCAACTCGAGGCTGCATGGGACCCTCGCGCTGCGAAAGGGTGGCGGGCCGACCCCGCCCCTCCTTCCAACTCACACCCGCCAGGCCCGGGAGGGGGCGGAGCCTAAATGGAGGGCGGGGCGGGCGAGCTCGGGGGTGGGGACTAAGCCCAAGGGGTGGGATTAGGACAAGGGGAGGGACCTGCAGGGAAGAACTGTAGCTGGAACAGGGACCCTGACCCAAGCCTCGAGGGAGGGACACTCACTGGAAGGTGATCCTGTTCTCCAGTCTCACTTCCTGGTCCGCCAGCACGGCGCAGTCCTGATCCAGGACGAGGGCCTTCTGCAGACGCCAGGCAGGGTCTGAGTCCCTCCCCCCACCCCTAGTTATCCCCGCTGTCCGAGGGAACCACCTTCACTTCTTCAGTGGCTGCCCTAAAGTTTAGAGGGAAGGGCAGATGGGCAGGCAAGCCACGGATGTGGATGCGGGAGAGACCAGGTTTGAGGAAGAGCCTGGCATGGCCAAGGCCAGGGAGAAGACTGGCAAGAATGCTGGACACACTTGCAAAAGCAAGGGAGTTATGGGAAACATGGGGGTGGGGCGGGCACGACATGGTAAAAGGGCTGCTTGGGTAAGGGGCAGGCTTAGATCCTGGATCATAGGGCACCTCTTCCTGGGCCAGGACAGGATCTGCCTCCTGGACAGCTGTCCCTTGTCTCTCCCGCATGTGAAACCAGCCCAGACCAGCTGGACCTATTTCCTTCCTCACCACCCGCCTTTGGTCAGCCACCCAGGCCTTGTCGCTTTTTGGACATTTGTCCACTTCTCTCCATCCCCACCCACTAAGGACATTTCTTATCTCCTCACTGCAAAAAGGGCTCCCCCCCAAGTCTGCCGTGAGGACTGGAGGATGTGAAGTGCCTGGCACAGTGCCTGGCACAGTAGGTCCATAAACAGTGGCTGCAGTGATTACTGCCCCCAGAGGCTCTGCTACCTGCACCAGCGGGGGGCAGGTAGGCAGCGTCTACCCTGCCAGAGGCCTGTGCTGTGCTGCAGGGACAGGTGGAGTGTGGGCGGTAAAATTATTTTTAGCAGTCACGAAAGCCCATCTGGGCTGTGGAGGCTGCTCTGGGGGCCTGAGAGAATGGGCAGAGCTCTCCTGACTCTTGCCCTCACACTCCCACACTCTGGGCCCCCGAACACGCCCTGCACATCCTACCCGCCTCCAGGTCATCAAGCCCTTCCCTTTGCCTGGAATGTCCTCCCCCCATAGCTCTGACAGGCAAGCTCCTCCGCACCTCATCCACTGCTGCCTCTTCCAGGAAGCCTTCCTGGGACCGACCAGAAATGCCTATCTCACCCCAGAATCCCTCCGAAGGTTCGACTCCTCCTCCCTGATCATACCCTGCCTACCTGGCTCGCCTCCAGCCAGCGGACCTGGAGGACAGAGCGCAGGCCCAGGTCCCTCTGCCCAGCCAGCTGGCAGGGTTTAGGACTTGTCTACTGGGCGAATGGAATCCTGGCAGGCCTTCTGGGTTGCAGCGTTCTTCCTTCAGATCCCCCTTACTGGATGGCTTGGTTTAAAGCGAGTTTCCCCCTTGACTCCCCTTTAAAGCTAGGCTAGTTTGCACCCAAAGGAAAGTTTTCATGGGTTAGGTGCGGTCGGGTGCTTCTGGTGGCAGAGGAAGTGAGGGCACCCCCAAATAGTGATTTCAGGGACGGGCAGTCTGACCTAGGAATGCTGACGAAAACCCCACCCCCCGCAGGGGTTCTTCCTACTCTACAGCCCAAAACCATCAGAGTGAGGATGATGGGTGAAGCTGGAAATCTATGAGCTTCCTCTGGATGGGGTGGGGTGGGGATAGGATTTTTGGAAGTCGAGAGCAGATATTTGAGTCTGAGTGCGGAGCTGGTGCTGGGTTGATCTAGAGTTGGGTATGGGGGAGGGGTATGGTGAGAAGAGGCTGGAGTTAAGAAGGGGGTGAGGATAGGGGATAGGGTTAGAATTAGGGTTGATCAGGGGCTTAGGAATGGAAGTGGGGTTGAGGTCATAGCTGAGAAGAGAGAGGAATGGGGCTTCGGATCAGGATCAGAAGGGGAGTTAGAGCTGGGGACCAGGTCGGGTTCACACCTGTTCGTTGCCCACCAGGTAGACCTTGATGTCAGGTAGAGAGAGGCCCCGTTTCTCACAGATGCCTGCCAGCATGGCACGAATGGTGAGACCAGGTCGGGCCAGGGCCAAGGAGGCTGTGCCATCGGGCAGGTACACGCAACAGTACTTCCCTTGCCGGCTTTCGCTCTCACCTTCTGAGCTCCCAAGGCTCTTCCGATGGCTCTAATTCAGGGCAGGAATGGTGGGGAGGTCATGTGTACACGTTCAAGGACATGCAGACAGATAAGCTCACTGGGGCACACACGTGCACGCAGGCACACACGCCTAAGAGCACACCTGTCCTCCTTCAGGAACACATGTACGTATGCTCAACTAGGCACGTGGGCATCCAGAGGGAGGTCCACCCACCAACACCCACACTCACACACACTGTGTACACCTGGGCACCCACGAATGCACGCACATCGGCTGCATGGGACCCACTGTGGTGAGGGCAGGTAGAAAGTAAGGAGGCGAAGGAACTGGCTGCGGGGAGCAAGTGGGGGACATGAAAGTGGGGGCGGTGACTGGGAATGATGGCGGTCACGCAGAGGGACCCTAGTCCGCACTTCGTCTCCCCCAGCAGTCGCTCACCTCAGATTTGCTGCTAGCGAAGGCAAGGAAGCCGAGGTCCAGGCTGGCAGAGGAGTTGAGGGAGCCCTGGGACTCTCGTCTCAAGGCCAAATTTGCTCCTGTGCCCGCCAGTTCTAGGGGAGGGGGAGCAGTGAGCAGGGCAGCGCCACCCGACCCCCATCCCCCGCGGAGGCCTCCTCTCAGGGGGTTCCCGATGGAGCTCTCCTGTATGGGTCTAACGCGGTTTGGAGTCCTGCGAGCCTCGCTACTTAGGGGGCTTCCCCGACTTCTGGAGTGTAGCCTGGGGACCAAACCACAGGGGGAACACGATGGCCACAGGGACCTGCATTCCTGTCTGTTTTCACAAACTGTGGGATAAGTAGGATGAACGGGGGTTCTCAAGGCTTGCATGCACTCCCACCCTCCTCTTCTCGGAGGCCCGCTCCTGCCCTCACCCCTGCGGAAGGACTTGCGGAGCGGGCGGCCCCCGGGGCCCTCGCCGGACGGCAGCTGCCCCAGCTCCTCCACACCAAGCGGCAGCGACTTCCCGGGTTTCAGCTTCGGCTTCTGCTGGCACAGGCAAGGCGCTGGCACCGGGCCGGGCCCCAGCCCGCACGCAGGCCCAGGGCAACCCCGCAGATCTGCACCGGTCCCCCCGCGCCCCACAGCCCCTCGTCCGCACCTTCCTGGCGGCGTCTGGGCTGCCGAGGCGCGAGGAGCCAGGGTTCGGAAGGGGGCGTCCCTCCGCCTCCGCCAGGAGGCACTCGCGGTACAGCGGAGACTTGACGAAGCGCGCATAGCTGTCGAATTTCATCAAGTTGAAGATCTACGGGGCAGGCGCCGCGGCGGTGAGCCGGGGTCCTAGGCCGGGCCCGCGGAGTTGGCCTGACCCCTCACCTAGACCCCCGAGGCCCAGGCCCCGCCCTCATTTGGCGGCTAGACCACGCCCCTACTTGGGTTAGGCCCCACCCCTGACCCGCTACTTCACCGCAGCCTGGGATAGCTACCTCCGAGCAGCGCCCTGCCCTGCATTTACTTCTCTCGAAGCCCGCAATCAAATTTGCCCCTACCCCACCCCACATCCCTACCTTACCCGACTCAGGCACCGCCCCTGAGTCTGGCCCCGCCTTTGCTCCTTGCGCTCCCTTCCAAAGCCACGCCCCCTCACCTGAAGCTGCTGCGCACGGAACATGTCCGGCCGGGGCTCGGCCAGCACCTCCTCCCCGAGCCAGGCCTGCCGGTCGATGTTCACGGGGCTCAGTGCCTGGCTGGACAGGAACTCCTGGTAGATGTTGCGGGCCTCCTGAGCTAGCTGGGGCAGGAGGGACAGGTGAAGGTCAGGGGCACCGCCCAGGCCCTGGTCCCACCTCTCTGCCTCCCCTCCCTCTTCCCCCCACCTGCTGGGTGTCGCTGGCAGGGATCTGCTGGAAGCTCTCGCAGGCCTTCCAGAAAGTCAGGTTCTCGGCACTGAACTCCTTCTTCAGGAACTCCTGAGGGTGGGGGGTGCGGGATGGATGGGGGTGGAGGGCCGGGTGGGCGTGTAGGAAGGAGAAGGCAGTCAAGAGCGAGAGCCCCCGGCGGGGTCGAAGAGGTTGGGATAGAGGCTCAAGGCCAAGAGGCCAAGCCAGACAGTGCCAGACAGGCAGATGGAGCCAACCCAGATGCGCAGAGAAAATGAGAGGCAGGGACAAGGACAGAGAGAAGCAAAGCTGCCGTCTGGGAGAAGAGGAAGAGGGTGCCAAAGAAAAGCTGTGGGAATGGCAGCTGACGGAGGTGTCCCACTGGCCAGGTTGAACCTCCATTCATGCCCCCCACCCCGCCTGCCATCCGCCCCCCATCCCACCCTAGGGCTTACTGTGAAGTAAGTCTGGCCCAGTGGGTCCTGCAGCAGCCGTTCAAAGGACAGGCCCCAGCTGGCCACAGGCTGGTCCTCAGTGGGGAAGGTGCTGCTGGGACCACTGGGGAGGCTGTGGACGCTGAGGGAGCTGCCTCGGCCCTCACCTTGGCCCTGGGACCCCACAGTGGTGCTCAGCTCTGAGGGCGGATAGACAAATGGCACTGAGACTTGTGGCCTTCCCCAGCCCTTGGCCCAACCCCACCTGCAGATACTTTCCCTGAAAAGATAGCAAGAGGCAGGGGTATCCCCACCCCATTTCCACAGACACCACACTGCACCCCTAACCAGGCTTCCTCCGCTTGCCCTGTCACTTACCTCCGTCTGAGACAGCCAAAACCTGCAAGAGACCGGAGGTAGACAATGAGAGCAGAGCCCAGGATGGGTTCTCAAAGCGCAGTTCTGGGCCCAGCCCCTGGGACAGCAGCTGCGTTCTCTGCTGCCTGAGGGGCCATGCTGGGCATTCCCAGCCAGGTCCCTGCTTGTTCAAGGTTTCGTTAGGCTGTCCCTGGCTCCTCTTCCATCACATGCCAACCCCTGCGTGCTGCAGCTTCTGCCTGGTATGGTCCAGCTACCCCTGCCTCCCTCCTCCAGCGCCTGCTCTGTAAGCCCAGGTACATAGCATGATGGGTAGGAGCATAGACTCTGAATCCTGTCTCTGCCACTAGCTGTATGACTTTGGGCAAGTTACTTGTTTGTCTTCACCTGCAAATAGAGGATGATGATAGTCATAGGAACTTACTTCCTGGGGCTGTTGTGAGGACCAAATCAGTTTAGAGTGTTTGCAGCATCTGGAACAGTGGCCAGTATGTGGTAAGCGCTATATCAGTGTTTGCTGTTGTCTTTGAGGAAGGAAAGGAGCCTCTGTAGCTGATGATCTCCTTATTGCACCTGTTTACTCTTGGGGACCAGGTTTTCCCTTGGGTCCCAACTCCCTTGAGCAGGGCATAGGATGCTATTGTATAGCACAGAGCAGTGGTTCTCAAACTTCAGCGTGGATTAGAAACACTGGGGGGGGCCCACCTCAGATGGTTCATGTTCACTAGGTCCAGGATGGGCCTGTGACTCTCTGTTGCTAGCGAGCTGCTAGGTGATGCTGATGCTGCTGGCCCACGGGCCACACCGAGCAGCACTGCCGTGGCGGCCCACTCCATCCTCCCTCCCCTCCACACACAGCTCCCACTTCTCTGGGAATCCCAACCGTTAGTGAGATAGAAAAACCTTCCTTTCAGAATGACTCTTGCTTGCTCTTCCTACCTTCCTAGCAGCTCCTCCAGCTTCCTCGTCATCTCCTACCCCCGCAAGGTGGCCCCTCCCCCTCCCCACTCTATCCTGGGCCCTTTCTTCCACCCATATCTCTTCAGCTCCAAATACATAGCCAACTTCCTGCTAACATCTCCACCCCAATGTCCCACAAGCCCTCCAAATTCACCCAGTCCCAAATGGAAGCCACCTCTGCCACCACCACAGCAGGGCATCCAACCAGCTTCCCTGCATCTCATCTTTCTTCCCATCACCTGAGCTCCTAACACCAGGGCTTGAGTCATCCCCAGTTCCTCCCTCCCTCTCACCTCCTACAGTTTCACTAGGCCCTGTGATGGGAGCTTCCACCACAGGTCCCTCCTTCACATCTCCGCTGGAAACAGGTCCGCGAACACCCCCCTGGCAAGGAAGCCTCCCTCTGCCCTCCTGGCTGCAGCCCCCTTCTCTGCTCCCCACTCGCACCTGGGGTCACACACCGGTGGGCTGCACCTGGCCTGCTGCTGGCCTGCAGATATGTGAGACATCACTAATATCTTGGCCCTCTGAACGTTTCTTTTTGCTTTTTAAATTTAAAGAGGTTTCCCACATTTAAAAATCAGGAGTTGTACAGAAAGCCCCAGCTTTATGCCCCAGCCACCCTGAGCTTCTTCCAGCACGGCTACCTTGGCTGGCACTGAGCAGCAACCAGTGCCTAGAAGGGACTCGGCTCTCCTCAGAGGTCCCTGGTGCCAGTGTGATGCATTTGTGTTACTTAGGGAAGCAGGCGCTGCCCAGACTGTGTGAGTTTAAATCCATGCTGTGTGTCCTTGGTCAGGGTACTTCACCTCTCTGTGCCTCAGTTTCGTCCTCTATACACATGGAGCAAATACTGTAATGGTCCTGCCTTCAAAGGGCTGCTGTGAGTAAATAAGTTAAATATATAGAAAGAACTCAGGACACTCTCTGGCATGTGTAAATATTCAGGCAACATTATTACTGTTGTCTGTGTTAGTATCGGTGACCAACCCTGCTCCCACTTTCGAGCTGGTGGGCCTGCCACAGAGGAAGAGCACGGGTGTCAGGGTCTGTGAGGCCTGAATTCAAACCCCAGCTCTGCCCTTTGCTAGTTTCATGACCGTGGTCCCCTCCCTGAGCCTCCTCTCCCGCCTGGAGCACTGCGATGATAAGACGTTGCTCAGGAGGAGGGAAAGTTTTCGAAGGGCATGGCTCATCCTGCAATCCGTTTGCAGCGCACCGCCCCAGCCTGCCCAGCCCTCCCCCGCCTGCCTGTGCTCTCCCTCATCTGATGGCTCTCTCGGAGTCATTTCCCACAGGTGCAGGAGAAAGTGCCAACCGCTGGGCTGTGTGCATACGGCGAGTCCCTTCCGGCCGCCTGCCCGCCCAGGCCGTTCTCTCTGCGGCTGTTCCCAGCCTCATTGCCAGGGTCAGAGCCCTCCCCCTAGGTGCCCGGGGAGCCATCCCGACTCCCCTCTCCCTGCCCCTCGGAGGGTGCTGCATGGTCCTGCCTCTTCCAGTCGCCCCCGTCCTCTGGCCTGCCAACCCTTGCTCAGAGCCCCCGTGGCTGCTGGGGCAGGCCGGGACCCCAGAGAGGCAAAGGCTCCCCAAACAAAGCCAGCCCTCACTCCTATTTTGTCATTTTCTGATTAGGTCCAATTACTGTGTCTTCAGGTGGGACCAGCTTCCAGTTCCCCCTCAGGACCCCCCCAGGTCCCACTCCCCGCCCTGGGAGGCCAAGCAGATGCCGGGCTATAGCTGCAGCTCCGCCTGGGCCTGACTAATGACCCCCTTCAGCCTCCCTCTTTCCCTCCTCCACCCCTCCACCCTGCACTTTATTAAGCTTTCCTGTTTCTCTCTCACCCCTACACATTCCTGCTTCCCGATTTGCTGTTTTCTCTGCCTGGCATCTGCTTCTGCTCCCCTGCCCGTCAGCTCTCCAATCTCTGCCCATTGACATCGGTCTCCCTAAATACCAGCTGCCCAGGTCCCTCTGCCCATCAAGCTTCTGCCCACCCATTTCTGGGCCTCACTCCCCTATCAGTCTGGTAGCTCCGGGAGGTCAGGCTTGGGTTGTAGGAGGGAACCAACCTGCACTCCCTCCCACAAAGCACCCTCCTTGCCCCTGAGCGGCCCTCCTCTGCCTTCCTGGGCGGCCCCAGCCACCAACCTCTCCCCACCAGGGGATGCTCCGCCTCTGAACACCCCACCTCTGAGCCCGCAGTTCACCTTCCTGAGCCCCTCCTGTCCCACTGGTTGTTGATCTGTGTGGTTGAGGCTGAGACAGGATAGGGACCAACATCCAGAGGTGGGAGGGGTGGAGATGGAAGCCAGTTCCAGTTCCACTATGCCAGGGCAAGTGACTTCCCTTCTTTGGGCCTCGGTTTCCCCTTTGACAGCACGGGACTCAGCTTTCCCAACCTGCTGGGGCTGCTGGGCAGGACAAAAGGCCCATAGGAAAGCAGCAGGCATGTGGCAGTCAGGGGCTCTGCTGGCCTCCTGCCCAGCTGCTGGCCAGTCCCCTGCCCGCCCAGGCTCCCAGGCCTGGGGAAGTTGTGCTGAGCAGGGCTGGCCTTGCCCCACACCGGCCTGCCTGCGGAGAAGTGGTGTGTGAATGGTGAGAAAAGGGGAAGAGAGGATGAGGAAGGGTGTGGTGGCCAGTGGCATCCCCAATCCATGGTCAGGCATCATCAGTTTGCCGTACTTTTTTTTAAGGATATGGGTCCCCGGGGGAGCCGCTGGTATCTAAGAATACTAAGGCAAGGGCGGCCCAGCATTTCCTGAGCTCCGACCGTGTGACAGGCACTCTGACAGCACATGGGCTTGTTCTCACTTGGTCCTCGCATCCTGATCCTGTGTGGCAGCTACGATTCCTCGCGTCCCCCAGGTGAGGACACCTAGGCCCAAAGTCACGCAGCTGCGAAGTGGCCGAGAGGAAGCTGGAACCCAAGTGCACCTGACTCTGGAGTCTGAGGTCTTCCCTCCACTAAGCTGCCTCCCAGGGTGGATAGGAGACCTCCCAGAGGGGCTGGGAGGCCCAGGGCCTCAGCCCGTGGGCCATAGGTGGGCAAAGTCAATTGGAGGTCAAGGGCCCAGGGGCTCCTCATGCACCCTGACCCCTGGAGGGGTCAGACCTCAAAAGGAGGGCTGATTTACCAAGTGTCTCCTGCACCATCCTCTCTTTCCTCATAGCTTGGGGAAGCCAAGGCCCGGCGACACCCACGGAGGACCCTGGGGGCCTGGCTCCTCCAGTCTGTGCCAGCCCCGGGGAGCTGACTGCAGACGTGGCCCCTCTGTGAGGCCACCTGTCCGTCAGATGGCCCAGAGATGCAGTGGACTCTACCTTGCACGTCCCCTTGTCAGGTGGGGAAGATTAAGCAGGACTCCCGAGAGTGACAGAACATGATGACCGCCCCTCCCAGTGTCCCCACATCTGGGCCTTTCCCTGCGCCATGCCCGCCTCCAGCTGGCACACCCTTCTAGGACTTCTTCCCGGCCACAGCGCACCAAGTGAGAGGAGAGGCCGGTTCTCCCTGCCAGGCCCCCTCAGGCGTTCTCGGTCCCTGACCAGCTGCTCTTACCCAAACCAGAATTTCACTCTGGTGTTTGTGCCCATGTCTTTTGTGTCTCGCCAGACTGGGAGCTGCTTGAGGGCAGGGGCAGGGTGATGGGCCTGGGACGGGACCGGCACAGAGCAGACCCTACGGAGGGGTTGTTGAATGAACAAGTGAACAAAGGAAGTGGCAGTTGGGGCTGTAGGGAGGCATCTCTGGGAGAGGGGCTGGGAGTCATCCCTAAGTGACAGGTTTCATTGCAACTGCCTGACATGCTGAGTGGCAGAAAGACAAGGCTGAGAAATGAAGCTGCCTCTGCAGGGAATGACGGAGGGTGGGGTGGCATCTGGGGGAGGTGGGGGAGGACAGAGCCAGGCAGTTCAGGGAGGTGGAGGCACCCTGGCACTGAGTCAGACTAGCAGGGTTCCAAAGTGGGCCCCTCTATCCCACCAGCTGCTCTCAGCGACTCATTCATTCCTCCAAGCCTCCATCAGGGGGTGATTCATGGAAGGAGCCGGATGCCTGGCTCACAGGTGCCTCTCCATGCTCATCCCTGCTGCAGCGGCCAATGCCCGCCTTCCCCTTCCCATCTTAGCTGGGCATGGCTCGGAAGGCTCCCAACGACCAGCAAGAGGCCAACCTGTGGCCCCTGGGTTCCCGGAGGTGGCACAGAACATTCAGGACAGGCCCAGGAAGGGCAAAGATAAACCTTTGTGAGCAGGTTGCTGAGAGGAAAGCCCGTGGGCTTGCTGAAGCCGGGGGCAGAGCTCAGGTGCCCTCCTTGCTCTGAACAACTTAGGGCAGAGCAGACAGAGTTCACGAGGGAAGAGCAGAGGCAGAGTGTGTCTCTGGGCCCCTCAGTTGCTGCCTGGGGTGGGGGCGGGAGTGGGGAGGGTCGTCCCCCCTTGGCCTGGACACCCACGTGTCACGCCTCTGGGCTAGGAGTGTGAAGCCCACGGGTTCCTGAACTTTCAGTTAGGTTGATGGTAGAGACAGTGAGGTGGGCGACTGGGCCAGCGTGGAGGGGTCTGCCTCTCCCCCACCCGGCTAGCCTGGGGCTGGGCAATAAAGAGACACTGGAAGAAGTTGAGATGAAAACAGATCTTGGGACTTAGGAGGCAGGAGTGAGCTTGGGGGTGGAGCAGCTTCTTGGTGAGGCAGGGGATCCTTGAAGAGAAGCTGATAATGAAGAGGGGATTGGGCTGACATTTATGGAGCCCTCACCATGGGCCAGGGGCCTCATATTCATTATTCCACTTAATCATCTCAGCAAGACCTTGAGATCTTTTCTATTCTCCTCATTTTACAGAGGAAGAAACTGAAGGTCAGAGAGGACCCCCTAGTAAGGAAGAACAGAGTTGAGGCTGGAACCCAAGCCTCCCTAGACCCATTGGCTTTGTTCCACAATACTAGGCTGGGCCCTGGTGGAAGGCTAGGAAAATCTGGCCTTACCTGGCCTTTCTGGGCTTGTTAGGAGGGATTAGGGACCTGCCAAATGGGCTGGTAGTCTAGGGAGAGAAGGGAGGCTCAGTATAGCCTGCCCCATCTGTTGAATGAATAAAGAAGCTGCACCTTACAAGGGCAGCTCAACCTGGGGACCACGCAGCCAGTGAGAGAATTTAAGGGGTGGGGCAGCAGCAGCCAGGGCATCCTAGAGCCCAGCTACCCCTACCCTTCCTGGTAGCCCGAGAATAGAACAGACAAGCGGCACCAACCTAGCCTGGCCCTTCTGATCCACCCTAGGCTGGTCAGCGACTACCAGTTCTGGCAGGAAGCCTCTGGAGCAGATCCAGCTGCAGAGCAGTGACCCAGAGAGGGCTGTCCCTTACCTGGCCTTGGGCATCAGAACATGGGGTGAGGAGAGGACGGCTGAGCCTAAAAGAGGTGTGAGGGCTTGGGCCACCATGGGGGTGTGTAGGGGGCAAGGGGCATGTCAGTCAGCCCCAGGCGGTGCCAGAGTAGCAGGAGAGGGAGCAGTGGGGGCTGGACCAGAAGCCTGCAACTGCTGTGCTCTGGTCTGATCCCCAGGGTCACCCCAGGTTCCCGCAGGCCACTCTGGAAGGTCCTGGGGTGAGGGCACCAGGTCCCACCACCTGCTGTCTGTACCCAAGTTCTTCCACCCGCTAGCAGCATGCAGGCTTTTGCCCAGCCCTGCTGGGTGTGCTCCGGAGCTCCACCCTGGGTGTGCCCATCCCTCCCCGCGGGCCTGGCCTGGAGCCAACACTCACCATGCGCCCGTTGGGGACGCCCAGGTGCTTGGGCTTCCCTGGCATGCCTCCGCTGTTCACTGGTCCCCGCCACGGGGGGCGCCCACCATGGGGACTGTGGGCAGCACGCCGAGGCCAGAGCTTGGAGGGTGGCAGGTAGGAGCAGATAGAGCCCAGCTCCGCTCCTGTGGGCCCTCACATCCTGAAACACCAGCTCACTACCTCTTTTCTCTGCCACAGGAAGTGTCTCTATAGAAACGGAACCACAGAAAAAAGCAAGGTCTAAGAGAGTGAACGCCTCTTCCTACACACAGGTTCGCAACACACACACTGCCAACACAACTTTGCAGCACCCCACGCAGGCACCAACAAACACAGCAGAGGCCTCTGTGTGCCCAGAGAGGAGCCCAGCCTGGCCTGGCCCAGCCCAGGGAGGTCCAAGGTCATGTCTGGGCACATGGAATTGCATGCTCACACACCTCGGCAACTTCGGACAACCTAGCAGGGGCTCCACGGACATGTGTACTTATGAGTATATGTGCACTAAGTATCCACACATGGACGTTACTCAGCACACACTTATCTCACACCTGCTATGTGTTGGGTAGGTACATAGTCAGCACCCCTCCCCCAGGCAGTCGTACAGTGCAGTTACTACCTCTGTCCCCAGACACTTCCTAGGCACGTGCCCAGGTGTGCAGACAGTTGGATGCCTTGTATGCACGCTCATGCGCATAAAGACCATTCAGGTGTGCATGCCATAAACACACAGGCTCCCCTTCATAAGGACCACTTGGTTGGTGTTCAGTCATCTATATGCACAATCCTGTGGACAGGCATATGTGACAGGCACATGTGACAGGCACTCCTGCACACAGCACATGTGTATGCCCACGCCTGCCCACATGGGCAGGGGCACGGATCAGGTGCATCTGTGCCCACAGACACATGTGCTCTCACACTCTCCTGGCTCACATACAAATCCCATCTCGTTAGCACCCTGTCAGCTGAAGAGTGGCACCCTGCTCTCTCAGCCTGGCCCAGCCCCAGAGGAACTTGGGCCCCTTAGCCAGAATCCTCAGTTCGTCTCTTTCTTATACACGTATGTTCCCACTATTTTATGTACGGAGCCCTCAAGTCACCCACCACTCCAGTTTGGGCCCCTCTCTCTACAGGGAAAAGGCAATACCCCCTTTTCCATATTCTACCCTTTATACCCTGCCCCTTCTAGGACTGTGACCTGAAAACTTCAGTGGCAGAAACTTATTCTTCACCACAAGTTCATGTTCTTTTCTTCCTGGGCACATAGCTAAACTTTAATTCCCCAGGCTCCCTTGCAGTCATGTGTGGCCATGTGACTAGCTCCTACCAATTGAATGTGAGTGGAATGGTGTGTGCTGTTTCTGGACCAACACTGTGAAGTAGTGCGTGATCTCTACATTCTCTTTCCCCCTCAGCTGGCTGAATGCAGAAGATGATGAGGCTGTAGGGGATTGTGGAGACACAACAAGGGAGACACCTGGGTCTCTGCATTAGTGCTCGAAGGCAAGCCACCCATCAACCAGAAACAGCAGCCTTGGACTGTTACACACATTAGGGTTTACTTGTTATAGTAGCTAGTTAAATCACCTCTTCATCCAGCCCTGACTCACCTCCTTCCAGACACCTTTCTCTGGGCCACCCAAGCAGAAGGGTTCATTCGGACTTGGTGTATGTATGAGGGTTTGCTTTTGAGCCTGGAGCATTGCCCATGGTGGTTTTAATAAGGTACGAGACAGTGTGAATGTGCCTGTGAGGGGGTTGTAGAGTGTGTGACGTGAGCGGAGACTGCCTGCCTGCCTCTTGTGCCATGGCTCTGGGCCTGGGCTTCGGAGGAGGTTTTACAATTTTCAGGGTTTTCTCCTGAACTGACCTCATTTGATCCTCACAACCTCTTTGTGATTGGTTCTCATTATTCCCATTTTACGAATCAGGAAACTGAGACTCAGAGAGATATGAGTTGCCCGAGGTTACACGTCAAGTTGAAGATCTCTTAAGCTGTGAACATGTGTGCTTGGGGTGCCAGGAGTTGGGCCTGGGCCACCACCAACCCAGGCACCAACAGTTCCCCTTCCTCCCTCAAAAGGTCCAATCACAGGTTCTGCCTGAGACCCCCTCCCAAGGTCATCCACTCTGGCTACTGAGCGATGCCTCTCCCTACCTCTCCACCACAGATGCCAGTTTCATCTCTGACCACATCTTCACCCCAGGGGCCCCAGGAAACCCTGGGACTTCCCACCTCTTAACACTCATCTACCTTTCTCCACTCTATGGGTATGGTGGGGGACCTCCACTCACAGAGCTCTGTTCTCAACGTCTCTCTCCCTGGTTTCCCACAGGGGATCAGTTACTGATGTCTAGTCTTCCTGTGGGACTCCTGATCCCCATTCTCGGTGGAGACCTCCCAGGCTCAGGCCTTGCCCTCTCTCCTCTGGTCCCAATGACCCCCTATTCAGTCACTCTGCCTGTTACCTGGCTCCAGTCTCATCTCCTCACCATAGCAAGAGAAATCCACATTGGCCACTCTCATGCTTAAAACCATCCCCTTGCCTTCTGGAAAAAAAATCATATTCCTTATCTGGGAGTTGAAGGCCCTTTGAGATCTGGCCTCAGCCAAACTCTTGCCTGCCAGTGTTCAGCCATTCCAAGCGGCTTGCTCTCCTTATGCTTTCATGCATCCCTCCCTGCCTGTGCGTTTCCCGTTCCCCTTCCCGGGAAGCGACTCATTCTTCATGACCTGACTCCAGGTTCTAGAACAAATATTCATTCTTTCACCAACTACTTATTAATCTCCTCCTATGTGCCAAGTATTGTTGTAGATGTTTGGGATTCAGTAATGACCAAAGCTGACAAAAATCCCAGTCCTCGTGGGGGTCTAGTGGAATGTCTGTTTGTATGGATATAAATAAAAAAGGCTCATTAAAAAATATGACCCAGAAAAGATGTCTCATCATTTAATCCTGAATAAGTTGATTCATTCAAAAGGAAAGCTTCGCTTTTGAAAAAAATATTTTATTTATTTATTTTTAGAGAGAGGGGAAGGGAGGGAGAACAAGAGGGAGAGAAACATCAGTGTGTGGTTGCCACTCATGTACCTCGCACTGGGAATCCATCCCACAACCCAGGCATGTGCTCTGATTGGGAATCAAACCAGTCACCCTTTGGTTTGCAGGCCGGTGCTCAATCCACTGAGCCACACCAGCCAGGGTAGAAAAGCTTCTTAAAATTAAATAAAGGAGCAAGCAACAAAGATCCCACCCTGTGATCTGTAACAGGGATCATTAATTCAAATGTCTAGAGGGGCCAGACATGAGGGGTAAATTAGTGGTCAGCACGTAGAGTGGATATTAGCTTAGAGGAAGTGGAAGACATTTGTAGGGGGGCAGCCCAAGGGCTAAGCTTGGTTGGATCTTCCCATTTTTCCTGAGAAACCAAAAATTTTGTTTCTAATGTGAACTTAAGAGTCCTGATTTAAATTTATTGGTAGTTAAATCATTTATTAAAATAGCATCAGCAAGTAAAAACAGAGTTCTATTTGGCTGTGGACTACCAGTTTTTGACCTCTGGGTCACGGCCAGCTTTCCAGCACCTTTTTAATGGAGACTTCTTGCTGCACCAGGCAGACAGTACGACCATTTGGATCTGGATGCGTTCCAAACATCACGGGAGTCCCGGGGCAGGGTCCGGGTCTGCCGTCCTGCTTAACCCCGACTGGGCCTGAGAAGCTGGGAGTAGTGGACGCCCTCAATCACCGGGAATTCTAAGTCTTCAAAGGCGTGATGTTGCAGGGGGTTAAGCCAGAGCCAGCGAAGGCCCACCGGAGGTCGCCCAGGGAGTCCGAGGTGGCGCGGGAGTTGGTATTCTGGCCTCTGCCTTCAAATGAGAGATCCTTTACTCTCGGGCCGGGTCCGGTTACTCCAAGGAAGTGATCAATAGCCAGAGGCCAAAGCCACTGTAATCTTCACTCGCTCGGCCCGCGCGAGCAGCCCCACCAAAACGACAAGTTCCAGCACGCCAGGCTGCGCGGACTACCCTCACTCAACCGCCGCCGCAGGCCATCCCTCTGCTCCCCATTGGCTCACGGTCCTAACGTGCTGCTCCCTGATTGGCTGTGGCTCGTAAGAACCCGTTTGCCGAGGCTGGCCGACGGGCGCGTCGGGGGAGCCAAGAAAGTGGAACTGCGCTCGGTCGGGATGGGGGCGGCTCCGCAAATAAAGCCGCCGTCTCCCCGGTTGTGAGGCTTTGTTTTTAACTCCCGGTGACACTAGGTTTGGAGGGTTTCCAGCGGGAGGCCATTATATGGGACACCCGGAAGGCGGAAGTCCATGACCGGAAGTGGCGGAGAGGAACGGGGAATGGCGGCGAAAGGATGGACTTGGCGCTGGGGCTGGGGCCGGCGGTGCCCGGGGAGGCCTGGGCTTCCCGGCCCCGGCCCTGGCCCCACGACACCTCTACTTCTTATCCTGTTGCTGGGGTCGGTGGCTGCGGATATAACTGACGGCAACAGTGAACACCTCAAGCGGGAGCATTCGCTTATGAAGCCCTACCAAGGTGAGGCCTGGGGCGGGAATGAGTGTAGGGTGAAGGCGAGGCTGCCCAGGGTTGGAAAGGGAGTGCCCTTTCTCCCGAGCAGGGCAACTCTGTGGATTCCTTGCTTCTGGCAAGGCCAGTCCTGGCATGGCCTTTTACGCACCTGTCTGTGTCCGTCACTCTGCCCACAGGGGTCGGTTCCAGCTCCATGCCTCTCTGGGACTTCCAAGGGAGCACTATACTCACGAGCCAGTACGTGCGTCTGACCCCTGATGAGCGCAGCAAAGAGGGCTCTATCTGGAATCACCAGGTGAGTGGTTCCCCAGGGGCCAGGCATACCCTTAAGAAAACCACTACTCCCAGCCTCCGCTGCAGCCCGGAGTTTGGTTTGACAGCTTGTCCCACACTCCCCAGCCCCTTCCCCGTGTTGGTCACATCCACCAGTAATAACAGATAATGGCTATTGAAGTTATGTTGTGTCAGGAGCTGTGCTTGACACTTTACACCTTTCTCACTTAATTCTTCCAAAACCCACGTAAAATAAAGGATGTTACTTCCATTTTACTGGCGAGGAAGCTAAGACTCAAGAGTTAAGCGGAGCTGTCAGGTTGTCTGAATTGAACTCTCAAATGGTGGGGTAAATGGAAATAACAGGACCTTTATTGGGTATTTTGCTGTGTGTTATGCACTGACTTTAACATGCCTTAGTGCATTTAATTCTCAAACAGGCTGATTGAAATAGGTGGCTATTGTGACTTTGTGCAGAGCTGACACAGACAGCGAATAATTCTGCATAAACAGAATTTAAACTCTGATCTATCTGATCTCCAAGCCCAGACATTCACTCACTGCACTTGACCTCCTCCCCCTGGACGATGAAGGAACACCTTAGAAATACGTGCAGACCCAGCCCCCTTCCCCAGGGCGTCACTGGGGGTGTCGTGGTTAGTGGCATATGGAGGAGCCGGACTCGTGGGCAGATACAGTGTCTGCGACCTTTGCCCCAGAGGTGAGGGAGCCTCAGGTATCACTGGAATGTCACACATGAGCAGTGGCCAAGATCAGTTGCTACACAGACTCCACACTGAGGAAATCTAGGTCAGGAAAAGGTATAAGGGGGACATTTTGGGGCTGGGTCACAGCTTGGGGTGGGACCTGCTCCAACCTCATCCGCCTGACCCCAACTTTTCCTGTGCCTACGGTGTTGGTCATTGTCCTAGTTTTCTCCATCACCCTCCTCTTTGGTCCCCGCTGGTTGACATCCCCGTCTACTACTATCTCATGTTGCCTCATCTGCCTGCCCCCGCAGCTTCTCTCTTTACTGGGGCACCTGGGGTTCCTCTGCGTAGCTTTCACTCTGGTCCTTAGAGCCTGGGGTCTCCTGTGAAGGGAGAAACATGCAATAGGGGTACACATTCTGGCCCCTGGTGCCGGGGACTGCCTGTCATCTGCCTTGTTAGCTTTGTTTTAGCCTCCGGCTGCCCTCTTGCCTCCGGATCTTTGCCTTTGTGGTCCCCGCTCTGGGACACTGCCTCCTGGCTCTTTCTGCTCGGCAACTTCCCACCTGTCAGGGCTCAGCTGAGTGCCACCCACTCAGAGAGCACTTCAATAAAGTAACTCCCCTGAGTCACATTCTGTCACATATTTCTGCCTTAACGCTGTCAGATAATTTAAAAAAATGAGCTCTGGTCAGTGCAGCTCAGTTGGCTGGGTGTCATCCCACAAAGCAAAAGGTCTCTGGTGTGATTCCTGGTCAGGGCATGTGCCTGGGCTGCGGGTTTGGTCCCCACTCGGGGCGTGTGTGAGACAACCGACTGATGTTTCTTGCTGACATCGATGTTTCTCTCACTCCCTTCCCCTCTCTCTAAAAATAAATAAATAGACTCTTAAAAAATGATAGTGTAGCCTTATATTTTCTATGGAAATGAATTCAGCATAGCATTAAGGGTTTTTTTTTGGGTTTTTTTTTTAAAGTAAGGTACAAATAGTGCTGGAACTGTTGGAAACTGGGTTCAGTCACAAGTAATTGATTATGGTTGTAGGTAGCTGGTGGCTGGCATTGTCAGTGGTGTGGTATTGTCACAGGGCTGATAGGATTCTGCACTTGACTTCAATGAATTGTGTTCTCCCTTCTTCCCTTTTAGCTCCAGGGACCTTTTCTCTTTGGCCCTACAGATGTTGGGGTGTTTCCTATAGTTTCTGAAAGGAATTGCTTAGAACTCTTCCAGTTTTTTGCCCAGTGTTTCCCCAGAGCCAACTCATCCTTTACTCGGCTGGAGAGATGCTTTCTGGACTTTTTTCTTTTTTCTCCCCATTACTCCCTCTGGGAGAGGCGCCAGATTAGCAAACTCTACTGATGTCTTGGAAGCAGAGTTAAGACATAGTGCCTTGTCGTGGTACCCAGGTGGGCCGGTCCGTGTGAAGGACTAGAACTCCAAGTGCCTGGCGGCTGGGGCCCGGGGCGCAGGGCGCAGGGCAGCCTGAGGGGCTGGAGTGGAGGCCGCGGCCTGGCCTTTAAGCGTCTGTGCTGATGCCCTGTCTGGAAGTAGATACCCCCTTCACTTTGTAAAAAGTTGACCTCAGTTTAAATTATTTCTAAAGGATCTAGTTTCCAGCATATTCTAAATATTGCCATTTTAAAATAAAACTTAAAGTGTATTCAGTGGAATCTAAATATTGTGATTTGATGTCCGCTCTTTCTTTTAAAAACTATGAATAAGCCCAAATTGTATGTCAGTTCTTTATTGAACTTGTGTTTTCATTTCACTTCCCAACACAGAATGTTATCCTTATGCAGCATGTTTAATGCTTAGAAACCTCTACCCCCCTGTGGCTGACATAAGTGTACTAATTTAAACTTTTTAACTTTGTTGGGTTTCTTTGGGATTATTATCAGAACACAATAGGTCAAAATAAATGTGTTACACATTACACAGTTTTTGAATAATTATAGAAAAGTGAAAATTTATCGAAAAGCATCTCAATGAGCTGTTGTCCCCCCACCCTGTCTGGATGGATATTGTTGTCAGAATAAAACGGTCCTCAGCCCCGCCTCTGCTTTTTGTTTTTCCAAATATCAATGCTGAGACATGGGGAGATGTGTTGTAGCAGGGTCACTCAATACTTTGACCTTCTTTTGGTTTATGAACCCAGAGTCTTGTGGTGATCTTTCATCAAAAATTTTCATGATATCAGTTGACCGCTGGGTTAGCTCTTCTGTCCACCTGTTGCAAGGAAGGCATGGAAACCACCCAAGTGTCAGATGCTCTGGGACCGCCAGGTGAGATTCTGCACTCACCGGTGGCGGGGCTGTGCAGCCAGGTGGAGCACTACGGCTTCGTCATGTTCTGCCGCTAAAAGCAGCTTCTAAGTCAGTTCCAGCCCGTACTTCACCTGCCTAAAGTTCTTCAGAGGCTTTCCATTGTCTGCAGCACAGACAGTGTTTCCATCTGCTGGTCTGCACCTTTAAGTCAGCGGTATGTGGAGACTTTCTAAGGTCTGGTTGGTCTGAAGGAATCAGTCTCCAGGTCCTCAGCCTCAGGGTGTGCTCTTTCCTGACGCTGCTCTCCGTGCAGCCACGCAGGCGACAGGAGGGTAGGTTTGCTGTTCCCACCTCCCGGGTCACAGGTGCCTTGCCACTCAGACACAAGAGGCACACCTCGCACCAGCTTGGTTGGGCCTTACCTCTGTGCTGTTCCAGGCGCAGAGAACTCTGAAGAGACCATGTGAAATCTGGCTTCTGGGCTGACTTTTGGATGTGAGAAACGTTTTAAATTTTTTTCAATTATATGAAAATCTTTCTAATTATCTTTTTAAAAGTTATTATTATTATTGGTATCTAGTTTAATTTCATCATGATCAAGAAACATACTGTATGCTTTCAGTCCTTGGAGGCCTGTTGAGACTTGCAAATGGCCCTTCCAACAGTCAGGTTTGGGGTAGATGTCCCCTGTGTGCCTGCGAAGCACGTGGATTCTCGGCTGCGTGAGTCAGTGCGCCGTTTCCGTCCTCAGGTCAGGGTGACTGATTGGGTTCAATGCTCTGTATCCTTCCTGACAGTTTTGCTTGTTTTCATCAGTTGCTAAGAAAGGTGTGTTAACATCTCTCTGCATGGATTTGTCTTTATCTTCTGTTGGAGTTCTGGCAGTTTCTGCTTTATATATTTTGAGGCCAAAGTTTTCCTGGTAAAAGATCTTTAAGAAGAGTCTTCCTTTGAACTTCGTTACTGGGATGGCCGTGCAGAGCTTGCCTTGGCTTAGCATTTGCATGCTGTGTCTTTTTCTATCCTTTTTACGTTCTTTTTTAATTTCTTTGTATTTTAGAGTTGTCCTTTGTAAATGGCATATAATTAGACTTTTTTTGGGGGGATATTTTTATTGTGGTAAAGTACATAAAACAATTTACTATTTCAACCTTTTATTTTATTGATTTTTACTTTTTGAATCATTTAATTTATGAACCCATTCTCTTCAGTATTGGCATTGAAAAACATTGGCATTTAAACAGGTTTTGCCATCAACAAAAAATTAGTTTTGATTATTGTATTTATGTATCTGCACATGTGAAAAAATTCATCAGTTATTTTTATTGTAAAATATGCATAACATAAAATTTACCATCTTAACCATAAAAAAAATTTTTTTTTTAGATTTTAATTATTTTTAGAGAGAGGAGAAGGGAGGGAGAAAGTGGGAGAAAAACATCAACGTGTGAGAGATATACCCATCAGTTGCCTGTCGCACGCCACCAATTGGAGACTCAGCCTGCAACCCAGGCATGCGCCCTGACCAGGAATTGAACAGGCGACCTTTTGGTTTGCAGGCTGGCACTCAGTCCACTGAGCCACACCAGCCAGGGCCTATCTTAACCATTTTTAAGTGGACAGTTTAGTGGCATTCAGTACATTCACTTTGTTGTGCAACCATCGCCACCATCCATTTGCAGAACTTTTCATCTTCCCAAACTGAGACCCTGTCCTTGTTAAACACTGAACTACCCCATCCCCATGGCCCCTGGCAACTAGTATCCTGCTTTTTGTCTCTGAATTTGACTCTTCTAGGTACCTCATATCAGTGGAGTCATACAATGTCTGTCTGTGACTGGCTTATTTCTCTGAGCATAATGTCTTCAGGGTTCATCCATGTTACAACATGTGTCAGGAGTTCATTACTTTTTATGATGGAATAATACTCGTGTGTGCACCATGTTTTGTTCGCCCATTCATCTGTGGGTGGACGCTTGGGTCGTTCCCACCTTTTGGCTGTTATGAGCAGTGCTGCTGTGACATGGGTGTATGAGTGTTTGTTTGAGTTTTCTGTTTTCTTTTGGGTTACGAACCCAGGAAATGGAATTGCTGGATCATAGGGTAACTCTGTGTTGAACTTGGAGGGCCACAGAACTGTTTCCCACAGTGATGCGCCATTTTGCATCCCTGCCAGCGTGAGGGCTCCGGTGTCTGCACACCCTCACCAACACGTGCCCGTTGTCCGGTTTTTTGATAATAGCCCTTCTAGTGGGTGTGGCATGGTACCTTGTGGTTTCGGATTATGTTTCTCTAATGACCAGTGATGTTGAGCATCTTTTCTTGTACTTAACCATTTGTCTGTCTTCTTTGGAGAAGTGCCTGTCATGCCTATTCAAGCCCTTTGCTCATTTTTAAAATTGTTGTTGAATTGTAAGTGTTCACTCTATATTCTGGGTATTAATTTCTCACCAGATATATGATTTGGAAATATTCTCTCCCATTCCGTGGCTTATCTTTTAATTTTATTATTTTTAAATTTGATGAAGCGTAATTTATCTATGGTTTGTGTGTGTGCACGTGCACTTTGGTGTCTTTATCCAAGGGGTCATTGCTAACCCCAAAGTCATGACAGTTTTCTCCATGTTTTTTTCCTAAGAGTTATAGTTTTAGCTCCCAGTTTAAGTCTCTTTGACCCTTTATTTACTTTTTAAATTAGACTTTATTTTGAGATAATTACAGATTTACATGCACGTGCAGGAAATGATGTAGAGAGATACTACATACTTTTAACAAGCATTTAGTCCTTCCATACTTAGTAAAAATACTGATGCGTTTCGGTTTAATCTACTGTCTTACCATTTACTTTGTATTTGTACTGCCTGCTCTCTGTCATTTTTCCCTTTTGAGTTGGTTGATTTTTCTTCCATTTTGACTCCTCTGTTAGCTTGAAAGTTCTGTGTTTGTGTCCCAGTTTTTTAGTGGTTTCTCTGGAGTTTAAAACACATGTCCACGTTTTACCAAAGTCTAGTAATAATAGATACTTTTACCTCCTTCAGGGATAATGCAGAGACCTTAGAACTTTAACTCCATTTATCCCATTGTTGTAATTTATTTTAATCCTTTGCATTTTAAATCACAAGACATTGTTTTAAGCAGTCAGACACTTTAGATGTTTACCCTCAGGTTTATCATATTCATTGCTCTTCCTTCCCTCCTGACTCTCTGGCTTTACATCTGGATTATTTTCCTTCTCGCCAAAGAATCAAGGACAATTTTAATCTTTTTGTTTATCTGAAAATGTCTTAACTTTGCATTCTTTCATGGAGGAGACATTTGCTAAGCATAGAATCCTGCGTCGATTATCATTATTATTTTTTAAAGATGTTATTTATGTGTAAAGAGAGGTGAAGAGAGGGAGAAAGAAAAGGAGGGAGAGAGAAATTGATGTTAGAGGGAAACATTGATCAACTGCCTCTCATAACGTACCCCGACCCAGGACCGAACCCACAACTCAGGCATGTGCCCTGACCAGGAATCAGCCTTTTGATTTGCTGGTCGGATGACTTCCAACCCACTGAGCCATAACCGTCAGGGCTGTTGATTATTTTCCTTCAACTCCAAATATGTCAGTCTGTTATCTTCTTGTTCTTAATGCTTCTGTTGAGAAGTCCAATATCAGGCTAATTATAGCTCCTTTGAAGGTCATCTGTCTTTTCTTCCTTCTGGTTGCTTTCTCTGTTTCCTCTTCCTTTTCCTTCTTTCCTAAGTATAGCTTTTTGTTTGTTTGTTTATTTGTTTTGGGGTTTTGGGGGGTCTCTTTTGGTTTGTAAGACTTAAGATTTGTGTCATAATGTCTTTGAATCAGCTTTAGTAAGAGCTTAGACATCTGTTTAAGTTTTTCTTTGACCTATTCTTTTGCTATTCATTCCGAAACTCCAATTATACATGTCTTCCACGGGTGTCCAGCCCGTGGGCCACATTGGGCCCAGGATGGCTATGAATGTGGCCCAACGCAAAATCGTATACTTGCTTGAAACCTTTTCTTGGCTCATCAGTTTTTGTTAGTGTTTGTGTATTTAATGTGTGACCCAAGACAACCCTTCTTCCAGTGTGGCCCAGAGACGCCAAAAGGTTGGACACCCATGTTCAGACTTTCTCGCTCTTTCCTCTGCCTCTTACCCAGTGTTTTCTATCAGTCTTGGTTTTGTTCTCTCTGCTTTGTCCTGGATATTTTTATCTGACAGGACTGGAGTTTACTAATTCTCTTTTCATTTGTTTTAAATCTATTGTGAAACCTATCCGTTACTTTGTTAATTTTAGTTATTGTATTTTTTTCTGGAATTTTTATAGTGTGATTTTTTAAAACTTTAGTTATCTATTAAAATTCTCAATCTTGTCTTTTGTGTCTGTGAGCATAGTAAACTAGTTGTTTGGAAGACCAGTAAAGGAGGTTCCTGTTAGCCTCCTTCCTGCCTCCCTCTGGTTCTTGTGCATGTCTTGTCTTTTCATGTGCCTGGGAGTTTTCACTGTGTGCCGGATACTGTATTTGTAATATGAGGCCTAATGGAGTCTCTAGCCTAATTTTAGGGATCGAGGCGACTCAGCTGGGCTACAGTCCATGAGAGGGCCTTTCTCATTCACTCTTATTTTTGGCTTCTTGTCTTTATGGTCCCAACCCAAAGCGGGGTCCGTGCCCCAGAACCTCCACCCCCTCAGCAGGCCGTGGGCTCGGATTTCTTGTCCGTTTGTCCTTGAGAGCTGGTTCTCATCACCTCTCACTTGCCCCTCTGGAATCTGCACATTTTCCCAGAGCCAGTGAACCGTCAAGAACCAAGAAGGTTGATTTCACAAGACTGGCAAGCTGCCTCGCAGGTGCCTGCTAGCGCTGTGTCCTCTGGGCCAAGCGGGTCCCATCTCCTGGGTGTCCGGCGACCAGAGCTCAAACACCGAGTCGGAAGAATTCATGAGTGCACAAGGCAGTTTGCCCATGATGGGATGGAAAGGTCTTTGTTTTTGAGTATTTTTTCTGATTACAGAGGTAGCACATTCATTACACAAAATTCCAACACAGAAAGTAAACATTCTCTGTAGTTCTCCTCCCAGAGTCACGTGTTGCCAGTCTTGGCTCCTCATAGTCATTTAATTTTTTTCTTTCTATACACATGTTAATCCCTTTCTTTTTCAAATGAGAACATAGTGCTGATACTGTTTTGTAATAATATCTTTGATGTCTTTAAATGTAAGTGCTTATGACTCTGCCCGTCCTATTAAAAAGACTGCAACAGCCAAATTGCCCCCAAGAAGATGGGAGGGAGCGTTCACAGTCCCGCTGGTTGAGTGTGTTCCTTTGATCCTTGTCCACAGGGGTATTACTGATCTCTTTAATAGCTGCCAATCTGATAGGTCAACAATATCTTGTTTTCACTTGCCTGTCTGATGGGCCTTTGTTTAATCACTTGCTCACACACCCATCTGCAGACTTCCCCTCGGCGTGTTCTTCTCAAAGTATGTGTCACACTGGAGTTTTCACAAGCAGCCTCTTGGTGGGTGAGGCCAGGCTGTCTCTCGTGCTGCAGCAGTGCCCAGCTCTGTACCTCGTCTTCCTGATGCCAGGGAGCATCTGTCTTCCCTCATCTCACAGCAACCCAGAGGCTCTGGGTCATGGCCCCGCTTTCTCCAGCCCTGCTGCTGTCGCCACACTGGGGCCGGGCTGGGGCTACAAGCGTCAGTGGGTACGCTGGCCAAGAGCTTGGGGTGTGGAGTCAGCCAGACCCAGATTCGAGTCCCTCAGTTTGGAAGGTCCGTTAGAAGGGAAGGTAGCCAGGTGGGAAGCTGGAAAGGAGCGGATGCAGTCATGTTAAAGGCCCGAGGGCCATGGGAGGCATAGCAGACAGAGCACCAGTTTCTGCATCAGACAGGCCTGAATGCGAGGCAAGGCCGTCCACATACCTGCTGTGGACTGTTTTTCCGTCTCTGAATATGTTTTCTCTTTTGTAAAATACATGGCTCCAGGGGGATAGTAATCCTTCCACAAGATCCCAGGACAGGAGCAGTGGGGATGGAGACAAAACAGGGCTGACGGGTTTGGCTGGTTTTTAGGAGAATGAATCAAAGTGGAGAAGACTGGTGCTGGCTTGGGTGGGGTGTGGGCCTCAGGTAGCTCGAGGACACTGTGTGGCTTCCCCCTCCTTACCTGGGAGGCCCAGCAGCCCCCTTTCCTCCTGCTGAGAAAGCCAGAGGGTCTGTTGGCCAGTGGAATGCGTGCCCTGGCCACTTGGCCCCCTTCCGGGGAGGGCCTGTACCAGGCCCTCTGCGGCGAGCAGAAAGACTCAGAGGGATCTGAGCAGCCCTCTGCTCTCCCTGCAGCCTTGCTTCCTCAAGGACTGGGAGCTGCACGTCCACTTCAAAGTGCACGGCGCCGGGAAGAAGAACCTCCACGGAGATGGCATCGCCTTGTGGTACACTCGGGACCGCCTTGTGCACGGTAGGGCTGCGCTCCCGTGGGTGCGGCCGCGTTCCCGTGGGTGGGGCCCCTGTGGCCGAGGGTCCTCCACTCTGCGCTCTCCTGTTGGGGTGCCACTGCTCTTCTTCGAGGAACCCTGGGACCCTGGGTTGGCTGGGGTTGTTCCCTGGGGGAGAGGAGGAGCTGAATCCTGCAGCTTCACTCTGCACCCATGGTGGCCTGGCGCTGTACACCAGCTAAGAATGGTTTTTACCATTTTAAAGCTCTATTTTTTAAAAAGCAAAAGCAAGGAAGACTGTATGTGGCCCTTAAAGTTCAAAACATTTCCTCTCTGGAGCTTGACAGAAAACTGCTGACCCCTGGGCTAGAAGACGGGGCTCCCTGGTTTTCACAGGCTGAGTACTCTTTTGTCGCTTGACACCTCCAAGCACATGGCTGGGTGCTGTCCCCTGACATTCATGCTTCAAACTTGAGTCCTCTCTGCCACACCCCTGAGACCACCCCCAGGTATTTTGTTTAAAGATCTCTTTCCTGGGTGAATGACCGACAGGTTGCCATCTCTTGCCCCCACCCCCATTCTGGCACTGCTTTGTCCTTCAGGTTAGCTAGAGGACAATCCCAATTTTCCCCATGACTAGAGCGCCTCTTTCTCCTCCCAGGGCCTGTTTTTGGAAGCAAAGACAACTTCCACGGCTTAGCCATTTTCTTGGACACGTACCCCAACGACGAGACCACGGAGGTAGGCCCCTGCTGCCTCCCGCAGAGGAGGGCAGAAAGACCTGGGCAGCTGGCCGCGGGCTGGGGCCGAGGCTTTTCCCTGGTCCCAGCACCAGGCGCCTCCAGCGACTGGGGGCGGGCGGGAGGGGGGCTGCCACTTCTGCAGGCTGGTCTTGCGTTGGAGTAACCAGTGTCTTGGTCTCAGCGTGTGTTCCCGTACATCTCGGTGATGGTGAACAATGGCTCCCTGTCCTACGACCACAGCAAGGATGGCCGCTGGACCGAGCTGGCAGGCTGCACGGCCGACTTCCGCAACCGTGACCATGACACCTTTCTGGCTGTGCGCTACTCCCGGGGCCGTCTGACGGTGAGCAGGCCACAGCGGGAAGGGTGGGGTGGGGGTGTCCCCTGCCCACAGTGGCTCTGCAGGGGGGGTGGGCAGGCTGGGCCTGTAGCGTGCATTACCTGCTGGCTGGCCACAGGTGATGACTGACTTGGAGGACAAGAACGAGTGGAAGAATTGCATTGACATCACAGGAGTGCGCCTTCCCACCGGCTACTACTTCGGGGCGTCAGCCGGCACCGGTGACCTGTCCGGTGAGTGGGCTGCGCAGGGGGTCAAGTCTTAGTTTTGACCTTCCCTGGTTCTCCCGGGGCTTGTGACACAGTCGATCACTTTCCTTCTTGAACTTCCTGCATTGGTTCCGCACTCACCTGGTCTCTCCTCTTTGTGTTGGCTCAGTTTTGGAACACCCGGGGCCCAGTCCGTGAGCAGTCCCCAGCCATCTGCCCCTCTCTTTAGGAGGCTTCGAGCTGGACCTGTTGACCCCAGACTTCTACCCATAGCCCAGTGTCATCACCAACCCACTCAGCACTTCTGCTCGGTCTCCCAGCGGGTGTCTCAGACTTCACATGTCCACAACTGAAGACCACATCTTGCCACCAAGACATAAATGACACTTCTGTCCTTCTAGTTACTCAGGCTAAAAACCTTACTGTCATTCTGGACTCTCCTTTTGTCTCACATGTCACCTGCCAGCCATCGGCGAGCCCCACCAGCCTCGTCTCCACTGTGGAGCACACCACCTCTCGCCCCTCTCTCACTAGCTGGAGGGTCCTGGCCACCACTCTACCTCACTTGGACAACTGCAGAAGCCCCCAAGTGGTCCCCTTCCTCCACTCCAGCCCCCGATAGTTTCTTCCAGCTCAGCAACCAGAGCGATCCCATTAAAACTCACGCGAGGCGTCCCTGTGTCTCTGCTCAGAGCTCTGCAGTGGCTCCCAGCTCTCCCAGAGTCCAGGCCACCATCCGTCCCAGCCGCGGCCTGCCTGGACCTAGTGCCAGCCCCTCCTCCACCCCATCACCTCTGATGCTCTGCTCCCAGCTCCACAGTTATGTTGTCTCAAGCTGCCCAGACACCTGGGTCCTCCTGCCTTGGGCCTTTGTGCCCGTCTCACTCTCATCTTCAAGTCTTGCTCAGATGTCGCTTCCTCAGTGGGGTCTTCCCTGATTCCCTTGTTTAAATTGTACACACGTATCCTGGGCGCCAACACACTCTCCGTGAAGTCACGTGATGTGTGCTTAGGCAGCTAGTGGTCTACTCTCCCTATTCACCCAGTGGAGACCGTCGGGAATGTGAGCAATGAGAGCAATGAAGGGACTTCCCCACGTTCACACCCAGGAGGTGGCAGAGCGCAGGTGGGAGCTGCAGTCTGCCTTCGGGGCTGGGTGTGTCCCTGGGCCTCCAGGGGCTGCTTACGCTGGGCTGTCAGGTGCCACTTGGATCTGCCCACCTAGTCACTGGCTTCTTGCTCTTTAGCACCCCCCTTTCCAGGCCATTCCTCAGGGTCCGGTCAGTTAGCGGAGCTGGCAGTTGGGACCCTCCTCTTGGCTATGAGCCTTGGCCCCCTAGTCTCAGAAGTGGGCGATCAGTCGCTCTCAAGCAGAGGTTCTTCCCGCCCAGCCCGTTTGCCCTGGGCCTTCCCTGCATTTCCTCAGGTGCAGTTGCTGACTGTGTCAGGGCCGGCCCGTAGCCAGGCAGGCGCAGGCTTCTCCCTGGGGCCCTGGCCACCGTAGGTGGCGGGGAGCTGCACGGGCCGTGTGCCCCGAGGGGGCTGAGGGCCCTTACAGGCTAGCACTCGGTCCCGCAGACAATCACGACATCATCTCCATGAAGCTCTTCCAGCTGGTGGTGGAGCACACACCCGATGAGGAGAACATCGACTGGACCAAGGTCGAACCCGGTGTCAATTTCCTCAAGTCGCCCAAAGGTACGTGCGCGCTGCCCCTCCCCGTCGGGCCTGCGTGGACTGAGGCTGGGCCAAGGCCAGCGTGGGTGTGCCTGTGGTTGCGACCTGGGCTCTGGGATCAGCAGGCCATGCGAACGAGCAGTAAGGGAGCACTGGAGTCCGCTTCCGCCCGCAGTGGGTGCTGGGGTGAGGGCAGGTAAAGTCGCAGCAGCCAGTTTGTTGGTGTGGGTGTTGTGCAGGGCACTGATGGTGCACAGGTGTGACCTCAGGGAATGGCTGGGAAGTAGGGCCTACCACTGGCCAAAGGAACTGATCCTTTAGTTTTCCTCAGCTAGAAGGGGATAAAGGCAGGGTTTGAACTTGAGTTTTTGCGAAACTCCAAAGCCTCGGCTCTTCTCATGGCACTAAGTAGCCACAGCTTTGTGCTCATGGAGTGAGGGTTCTTATTGTCAGAATGAGGCCCCTGTGTGTGGAGAAACCCTCTCAGCCCAGCCCATGGCCACCATGCACAGCATGAGCTGGAATGGACCCAGCGTTTTAGGTGACAACTCACTCTTTGAAGATTCAGGTTACTTTGAAATGTTTTGAGAGTCACACGAACCCTGCCTTAGTCCACTGACCGGCCACTGTGGACTGAGAGTTTCTGGCTGCCGAGGGCTCAGAGAGCGCGCCTGCTCTGACCTACCCAGCAGCCCCATGTGCTTGGCCAGGTAGGGATCAACTTGTTTTCAGACTGATCGAGCCATTCATTCCTTCAGCAGTGAATTCCAAAGCTTCTGCTCAGTGCCCGGCCGTGTCCGGGGCGCTGCCCCAGGGCTCATCGCAGCGACTGAAGCAGAGAAGGGGCAAAGGGGGCCTGGGAGCCCTGAGGCCGAGCCTCTTGCGGGAAGCGCCTTTGCTTGGGAGCCCCTGATTCAGTCGGTGGCCATTACTCCACTGTGCAGGGATGGACAGGGGCCGGGGCTGGGACAGCAGGCCTGCCAGGTTAGGTCTTTTGGGAAGGGAGGGTGTTGGTGGGCTTGTGGCTGGCATTGCAGGCCTGGCCGGGAGGAGAGCCATATCCTAAGGCAGTTGGTGTTCCAGGCCGGGCGCTCACCAGGGTCACTGGCAGGGTTGGCGGGTAGCAGAGTGGTTTGGCCAGAGCAGGACAGGGTGGGGGCCTGGGACCCCATTGGAGCACCAGATGCATCCAGGTGAGTCAGGGCAGCCTTTGGCCAGGGTTATGTTCCTGCAGGTGGGGCTCTCGGACCTCTGCACCAGGGTGGGGGTGTGGGGCATGCGGAAGCAGGCCCTGGGCCTCCCAGGCAGAGCGGGCTCTTGCGGAGCCCAGGATTCCAGTGTCCACCAGCTCCTTGCAGCAGAAAGGCACCCTGGGCCTCGATCTCTGGGACCTTCGGGGTTGACCCTGTCCAGCATCTGCCCCTCACTGGCGCAGTGCGGGCAGCCACAGCTTCCACGGGGTGGGGCCTCGCCGGGGCCACTGCCCTGCTCTGGCCTTTTGGGAGCTTTCTGGCCCCTCTGTTTGCCACTCCAGCTCCCCCTTTTTTCTCCCTCAGACAACGTGGACGACCCGACGGGGAACTTCCGCAGCGGGCCCCTGACGGGGTGGCGGGTGTTCCTGCTGCTGCTGTGCGCGCTCCTGGGCATCATCGTGTGCGCCGTGGTGGGGGCCGTGGTGTTTCAGAAGCGGCAGGAGCGCAACAAGCGTTTCTACTGAGTGGCCGGTGCTTGGCTCGGGGAGGCCTGGCCTTGGCCTCCGGCACTAATGTGAACTTTTTTTTTTTTACTGGGATTGTAAAAGAAAAACAAGATGACCTTATTTCTTAACAGTTTCAAAGAAATAATTAAAGTATTTTCGTACACTTTGCTTCTTGCCCAGCAGGAACAGGCTGCAGGGCTGGGGAATAGGGCTTGGCGTCCCCACCTCTGGGGACAGGGGCCCTTGCCCACAGCCGGCGTCTCAGGAGCAGGGGTCTGTGCCTGGGGCTCGCCGAGGCCCCAGCAGGTGGCTGTTGAACACTGGAGGCTCCCCAGCCGCAGGGGTGGGCGCTTGAGGACACGAGCAGTGATTTGGTTCTGTGCCACGAGTGTGGCAGAAGAGGAGGCCGAGTGGGGAACCTGGGCCCCGTGTTTGCCCTGAGCGCCCCAAGGCCGACCTCGAATGAGCAGGGAGGAGCGTTTGTGAGGCCCAGAGTGAGACTGTTTGCTGAATAAAGTGAAATAACCACCCTGCGCTGTGTGACTGCCCCGAAGGGCGCGTTGTTTTCTTCAAACCCCTCCCAGGTAGCCAGGCTTCCCACGCTCAGCCTCGTGCCCTCGGGCAGGTGCTGTGCTGCTGGTTCCTGGTGGGGGGGACATAGCTCTCCTGTCAGCAAAGCTTGCCTGGGTGTCACATAGCTGGGGTCGGGTGCTCTGTCTTCCTGTGCCTCCCCCCCCCGCCCCCCCCACCATGTGCTCTGGGCCTCTAGGTGAAAGAGTCTGGTGGGGAGAGGATTTGGGCTACCTGCAGAGGGTTCCAGGATGATCTGGAAGGGATTAGGGGAAGTAGTCAGGCTGGGGTCAGTAGTGGTATTCCCTTGGGGTGCTCGAAGGGACAGAGATGTCAGGGAGTGGAAGAAAGCCAGCAGCTGACAGGAAGTGCCGCCATCTGGCCTCTTCATGGTTCTCTGCACCCAGGCCACGGCCCGCTGCCGCCATCCAGTCCTCCCCTCCCGACCAGCCAGCCGCGCCTTAGAACAGTGTGTCCCCCACTAGTCCAGAGCCACCACCAGCATCTTCACACTCACAGCTCAAGAACATTTGAGCCTCCACCTTAAAAGCAAGAGCAACCTTATCTTCCTGTTGCAACCAGGCTTTTCGTAATTAACACTGTCAGGTTTTCACTGTAAAAAGCAGATAATATAGGAGTAGACAAAAAGTAAGAACTTATTTTTCCTCTCTCAGTCTCACTCTGCAGCTCTTCACTGACCTGCTAGTAACCAACCGCCTGTTGTCCATCAGTATTTGACAGGTTAAATGCCGGCAGGTTGTTCACAAGCTCACAGTGACCGCGAGGTCTGCTCTGTCTCTCATGGGCCTGGGAGCCTGTTCCCGAAGCCGTGAGAGTAAATAGGGTCCTCGTTACTGAAATACTTTTTGAGCTCTTCCTCCAAAACAGTTTCTTTACCTGAAAAGCAGCTACCTTTGAGTGCTTACATATGCCAGCCGTGGCTCTGAGCGGTCGGCATGTGTTCATTCACTTCGTTCCACAACATTCAGCCACATGGACACTGGAAATCCACCAGGTCAGGCAGCTCCCGCCCCACTGACCACCTCCCTCCTGGGGGCGTGTGCCCGCACTGACATGCACAGCAGCTCTCTGTGGCCGCCACATCTGCATCACCAGCGCCACACTCGCTGTACTTGGCTCTAATTTTTGGCTCTAACTTGGCGTTCCCTGAGATACTGAATTATCAGGCAATCTGGCACTTTTATGGCACCCACCGTGTAGTGGAGCCATTTGGAGAACGAAAGCGAGCCCGCCTCAGTCACCAGTTCTGGTATGAAGTTGGTGGGACCTGGGCAAGGTGGTTGTAGAAGAACCACCCCTGGGGGTTCTGACCAGTGTACAGGCTTGAGAACCAGCAGCTGTTAGACTGGTGACCAGGCAGAGCCAGGTGACCGTGGGCTGTGCTTGGCCGCCAGGGTGCTGGTTCCATTCCTTCCATAGCTTGCAGCTCGAGGACCAGTGTTCCAGTCCACCTGCCTTTTCTCACGCAAGGATTGTGATGCCATCACCTATGGTTTTGACGTGGGCGTTTAAAAACACATTTCCTCACATGAAATTAAACTGTCAATCTATATTCTTGGACCTTATTCTGAGAAAGAAGCATCAACACAGTGGCATCCCTTTGTCCCCTGCCCTAAACGTATGCCCCGCCCTGCAGAGGTGATGGCTGCTGGTTCTGATTTGTTATGTGTTCCTTTTATTAAAAATTGTTGCTTCATTGCAATTGTCCCAATTTTCCCCCTTTGCCTTCCTCTACCCAGCCCCCCCACAGCCAGTCCTCACACCGTTGCCCACGTCCATGGGTCATTCACATGTTGTTTGACAGTCCCTTCCCCTTCTTTCAACCCTTATCCCCCTCCCCCCACCCCTCTGGCCACTGTCAGTCTGTTCCATGTTTCCATATCTTTTGCTTGTTAGTTTATTTTGTTTACTAGGTTCCTCTTATAAGTGGGATCATATGATATTTGTCTTTCGCTGACTGGCTTATTTCACTTAGCATAGTATTCTGCAGCTCCATCCATGCTGTCGCAAAAGGCAAGAGTTTCTTATTTCTGCTGCATAATATTCCATTGCATAAATGTACCACAGTTTTTTGATCCACTCATCTAGTGGTGGGCATGTTATGTGTTTCTGAAAAATGTTAGCATGGAGGTGTGTGTCCCTCGGTACATGGTATTTTTTTTGCATCCTAAAAAAATTGTAAGTGGTATGTACACAGTATTCCTCAGCTTTTAAAATTCAACATTGTGAGTCTTGATTACATGCAGCTCAAGCTGTGGCGTGAGTGGGCCCCAGCTTATCCATTCTGCACGGCTCACACCTAGGTGGTTTCCAGGCTTTGTTCTTGACCCAGTGCTGCCCTGAACACCAGAGCCCATCCTCGCGCACCATGTGCAGCAACTGCTGTGTCATAGCTCACGTGCATTCGGTTTTATTGGGTGTCACATTGTTCCCCAAGGTGGGTTTTATCCAGTCCACTTCCACCTTGGCTACTGAGACACCCCCTCTGCCCACTTCTTAGCACTTCATACTGTTGGAGTGCTTAAATTTTGACAGTCTGATGGGGACCAGTTTTAATTTGCGTTTCTCTACTAGTCAGGTTGAAGACCTGGGTATCCCTGAAGACGCGTTTGTACTTCCTGTGTGGGGCATTGAGTTTTCCCCTTCTTGTGAGATCCTTTGCAGACACCTCCCAGCGTGCTCGTCTTGCTTTTCTAATGGTGTGTGTTATCTTTTAATGCCACTTGCTAATCATTTCCAAAGATTTCCCTCCCAAAAGTTTAAATTTTGCTTTTCAGATTTAGCATTTAATGTATTTGAAGTTCATTTTTGTGTGGGGAGTGATGTCGGGGCCTGGTTGTCCCCTCCATGCCTATGTCCAGCCCATTGTGCCAGCAGCACCTTTACTGACACATTCATCTCTCTGCACGACCTGCAGCGCCAGCGAGGCAGGGGCTCAGCTGGCAGCGGCCCCATCTTGATAACTGCTCCCTTGCCTTCCTCCTCTTCTGTGGCTCGGCCCAAAGGCTGAAAACTCACCTAAACCTCCGAGCTCCTCCTGGGCGCCAGAGCTGGAGCTGGAGGAGGTGCTTGAAGCAGTCAGCCAAGGAGGTTCTCAGTAACTGCATCAGGCAGCAGCAGGTGGCCGGCCACTGCCCCCTCTTCCTGCGGGAGTGTGGTGTCTCTGAAGGTGGGGAGGCCCCCTGTGACCACGGAGGCTGGCAGGGGCGGGGGAGTACAGGGCCTTATGACATGGCTGAGGTGCTGCTCCAGCCTGGACTGCTGACCAGGGCTTTTATGTGAAAAAAATAAATCTATTTGTTCAGAACTGCTGTGGGTCATGCTTTCTGTTTGTAGCTAAAACCAGCCGGCCCTGCGTCTGTCCCCAGGGTTTCTAACACATATATGTTTGTTCTGGACTGCCCCTAATACACGCCCACTCTTGTTTTGGCCACTAGGACATAACACAGACCAAAGGGACAGAAGACTTTGCCCCCATGGAGCTTACAGTCTAGTGGGGGATCAGGCGAAATAAATAAGTAAAATACATGCTCTGTAGTGCTTGTATTCATTTTGTGGAGCTGCCGTAGCAAAAAAATATGGACTGGGTGGCTTTAAACAGACTTACTGTCTCCCAGTTCTGAGCCGGGGTCTAAATCAGGGTGTTGCAGGGCCACGATCCCTCTGACCACTCTGGAGGGAATCCTTCCTCACCTCTTCCTAAATTCTCGTGGTTCTTGGCTTGCTGACACACCACTCCAATCTCTGGCTCCATCATCGCACAACTGTCTTTACATCGCTTTCTGTCTGTCTCCAGATTTCCCCTTTGTAACACCAGTCATATTGGATTAGCCACCCCCATGCCTCACCTAATCTTGGTTAGATCTACCTAGACCCCATTTCCAAACAGTCATATCCTGAGGTACTGGGGATTAGGACTTCAACGGAAGCCTTTTTTGGGGAACACAATTCAACCCATGACAGTGGCTAAGGAGAAAAAGATTAAGGTTAAAGAGATAAGAAGGGCACAGATGGAGGAAGACCTGCGACTGGCTGAACTAAAGGCAATGGGATGGAAGTTCATTGAGCTATTCACCTAAGGTTTGTGCATTTTTCCATATGTATATTTCAGTATATGTTAACTTTATATGCATTTTTAAAAGGCAACTTTCTTATAAGAATCTCATCAATAATTGACATTTCTTGATTTCTGTCAACAATAGTGACATCGCATATGTGTGCCAAAATAATCTTTCCCATGGTTTTATGGTGATTCATTAAATCTTCACTTTTAATTCTATCATGGACTCGAGGCTAATTAATTAACTGAGCAAATCTTTAGCAATGAACTCCTAGTGTGAGCTAGGCAGGAGGCAAGGCGTTCAGCGGCACAGCACAGTTCCTGCCTTCGTGGCTGAGGAGACGGGTTGTTTGATGCCTCCTCCAGTCTGGGAAACACACCCACCAAGTATTTCAGGCGGAGGGGGTTTAACATAGGGTGTTGATTACGGTGGGGGTGGGGTGGGGGAGGTGCAGGGAAGCTGAATGAGCAAAAAGGGGCCCTGAGGTATCCCAGAAATTCAGTGTAGAAGCAGATACATCCCAGAGGGAACAGTAGGAAGAGGTGGCATTACCAGAACCCCAGAGCTCTGAGTACCTGTGGTCGGTGCTCAGACCTCTGAGAAGGCGGAACCTGGTGGGAACTTGGACTTCCATGGGAGGCACAGCCCAGCGGGGAGCGAGCAGGGTGCAGCAGGCGCTTCTGCGGACCGGCAGCGCAGGGTCTGCGCCTCAGCCGGCGCTGAAGGGGCCGCAGCCGGCTGGCTGCAGCTGCTGCTCCTGACCTTGGACTTTCCCCAAGTCAGTCTCTTCTGCGTTCCCGCTCCAGCCTCCGCCTAGTACCCTCCCGCGGCAAGACCCAGCCGAGGCTGGAGAGAGAAAGAGCCCAGGAAACAGTTCTGAGTGCCAGACAACAGCGTTGGAACGTGGGCTGCCGGCTGATTGGTGGAAAACGGGTGTTTCCTGCTACAGATGCCTGTAGCCAACATGTTATGTTGACTCTGCAGTCCACATTGGGGACATCTGGACTAAGGGTACACACACACCCCTCTATTAGCTGACCCTTGGGGACATGCTCCCGCTCGCCTCCTCCCACTTCTTACTGCTGCAGGCGGGAAGGGCACTTCCTGCACATACAGGGTTCACAAATGGCCACGGACCTATTTCACCTACTTGAATATACAGTTGACCCTGGAACAACTCGCGCTTGAACTGTGCACGTCACTTCTTCGCAGATTTTTTTGTTCAGGAAATGCCGGTACTGTTTTGATCCTCAGACGGGGTTCCGGGATGAGGAAGCCCAACTGTATGCGTTGTTTTATGCCATTTAATATAGGGGACTTGAGCGCCCGCGGATTTTGGTATCCGCAGGGGGTCCTGGAACCAACCCCCAGCAGATACTGAGAGAAAATTGAGTTTTGGGGCGATTCAAAAGTTATATGCGATTTTTGTTGGGGGGGGAAGGGTCGGCACCCCTAACCCCTGTGTTCGACGGTCAGCTGTGCGATAAACATGCTGTGCGGCTAACGGGCCCTTTCCAGTCTCGGGAACGTTGTTGGCTGCGGACTTCCAGGTGACGGTGTAAGTTGGCCGCGTCGCTCAGGGCGGGCTCTGCGAGTCACCAGGCCCAGTGAGCCCAAGCGCTGCGGGCGGCGCCCGGGAGTCTGCATTTTTAATAAGCGCCCGAGGGCCGCGCTGTGCGCGCAGAGGCTGGGGGCGCGGGATCCGGGCCTCGGGTCCCCTGGAGCTCTCCGGTGGCTTACCCAAACCATCACCGAGGACGGCCGCAAAGCTACGGCAGCAGTAAAAGCAGCCCCATGAAAATGTTTTCTCTGTTCTGGCGTGAAACCGGAGGAACTTCAGTATTCATCACCTTGGACACAAAATTCAGGCGATAACCGTATTTCCCCAACTCTCTCCCAGAAAGCGGTGTGGAGACTGCAGAGCGCCGACCACTCACCTGCGCTTCCGCTTCCGGCCGGGGGCCGGGCGGGCTGCAGAGCCCCCGGGAAGCGCCCCGCCGGGGCTCGTTTCTGCGGACGCTCCAGTCGAGGTGGAGTCCTCGCAGACACAGCGTCCGCGACACTCGGTCTCGAAGCAAAGCAGCTCGACGGCGCCGCGCCCGAAGGGCGACGGTTGGGCTCTCCTTGGCTGGGCTTGAAATCCCAAAGTTACGGGTTCGAGCTAAATTTTAAACCCAGCCCTAGGTTACCCCCCTTCCGCTACCCCCACACCCCGCAGCCCCAAACTATCTGACTCAGGGTTTTGATAAGGAGCATCCCCCTTAAATCTGCTTGTAGAAATTTAAATCTGGAATGCAAATTAAACGTGTTTAGGGTGCAGTCTCATTCTAAGCGTAGTCCCTTGGATTGGTTCGGTTTCTGCACATCGCTGCACGGCGCTGTAGAGCAAGTTCCCTTCAATAAGCCGGCTCGCCGTGTAAGTGGGGGTCTTGGCCCCCAGAGACCCGGGAGACGAATACCCTAGAAACGTTATGACTCCGAGAAAGGGATCAGATTCACACAGAGGAAACTAATCATCACCTAGGAACGGAATTTCCAGCAAAGAAAGAAAGGACCTTGCTGAAAACAAACAATTTTATAGGTTAATTGACATAATTTACAGGTAATATCAATTTTGTGTTGCTCTTATTTTAAAAACACATCAAATAAGATATGAAATAATCTAAAAGTAAAATACATCAAAGGTCCATAGCAAACACAAAATGGCCTTTCTCCCTTGACCGAGGAGCAATGATTTTCAACTCTTTTAGGTCTTTTCTGTGTTGTTTTTTTTTTTGCTTGTGTTGCTTTTGCCTTGATTTGTAAGTTTTCAGCATTATATATTTCCTTGTATGATACTTGAGGTTTAGCTCTTTTATATCTCACCTTCTCTGCAACCTCAGAATATAGCTCTATTTTTAGCTAAATAAATTATTATCATTATGCAAATATATTCCACTGTCAGCCAGGTAGACAGCCCCCATGACAACACCCTGTCTCATGTAAAAAAATTTTATTTATTTATTTATTTATTTATTTATTTATTTTTTAGAGAGAGGGGAAGGGAGGGACCAAACCGGCACCAAGGCACGTGCCCTGACTGGGAATGGGAACAGGCAACGCTTTGTGCTGCAGGGTGATGCCCGACCAGCCGAGCTGACGCTGGCCAGGGCACTGTACTTCATTTCTAACTTGGGTTATTTCCCATATACAAATACTTGGCTCTTTCTTTCTTTTTTTTTAAAATATATTTTATTATTTATGTTATTAGTGTTGTCCCATTTTTTTCTCCCCTTAATTCCCCTCTGCCCTGCACCCCTCTTCCCACCAGCATCCCCTCCCCGCTTAGGTCATGTCTATGGGTCCTACATATAAGTTCTTTGGTTTCTAAATTTCCTATGCTATTCTTCACCTCCCCCTGTCAATTTTGTACCTACCATTTAGGCTTCTTATTCCCTGTACCTTTTCCCCCATTCTCCACCCTTCCCCTCCCCACTGATAACCCTCCATGTGATCTCCATTTCTGTGATCCTGTTCCTGTTCTAGCTGTTTGCTTAGTTTGCTTTTGTTTTTGATTTTTCAGGTCCAGTTGTTGATAGTTGTGAGTTTGTTGTCATTTTACTGTTCACATTTTTTATCATCTTCTTTTCCTTAGATTAGTCCATTTAACATTTCATATAATCAGGGCTTGGTGATGATGAACTCCTTCAACTTTACCTTATCTGGGAAGCACTTTATCTGTCCTTCCATCCTAAATGATAGCTTTGCTGGATAGAGTCATCTTGGATGTAGGTCCTTGTCTTTCATGACTTTGAAAACTTCTTTCCAGCCCCTTCTTGCCTGTAAGGTTTCTTTTGAGAAATCAGCTGAGAGTCTTATGGGAACTCCTTTGTAGGTAACTCTCTCTCTTTTTTTCTCTTGCTGCTTTTAGGATTCTCTTCTTATCTTTAATCTTGGGTAATGTAACGATGATGTGCCTTGGTGTGTGCTTCCTTGTGTCCAACTTCTTTGGGACTCTCTGAGCTTCCTGGACTTCCTGGAAGTCTATTTCCTTTGCCAGATTGGGGAAATTCCCCTTCATTAATTTTTCAAATAAGTTTTCAACATCTTGCTTTTCCTCTTCTCCTTCTGGCACCCCTATGATTCAGATGTTGGAGCACTTAAAGTTGTCCCAGAGGTTCCTCAGCCTCTCCTCATTTTTTTGAATTCTTGTTTCTTCATTCTGTTCTGGTGGAATGTTTCTTTCTTCTTTCTGCTCCAGATCGTTGATTTGAGTCCCAGTTCCCTTCCCTTCACTGTTGGTTCCCTGTATATTATACTTTATTTCACTTTGCATAGCCTTCACTTTTTCCTCCATTTTGCGACCATACTCCACCAATTCTGTGAGCATCCAGATTACCAGTGTTTTGAACTCTGCATCTGTTATGTTGGCTATCTCCTCATTGCTTAGTTCTATTTTTGAAGCTTTGATTTGTTCTTTCATTTGTGCCATATTTTTTTTTTTGTCTTGGTGCACCTATTATGTTGTGAGGGCCTGAAACTCAGGTGTTTGCCAGGGCGGGGCAGCCCACATCACTGCCTTGTGTTGCTGTATGTAGGGGAGGGTCTGAGAGGGAACAATGCCCCTTGCTTGGCTCTTGGCCACCTCTCAGTCGCTTCCCCTGCTACGCACAAGCAAATCGGACCCTTCTGATGCTGATTCCCAGGTGGGTGGGTTTGTGTATGTTCTGGGACCCTGTGGGTCTCTCAAACGAACTCTCCTGTGAGGCTGGGAGTTTCTCCCGCTGCCACAACCCCCACAGGTTTTTACAGGTAGAGGTTTTGAGGCGTTCTTTTCCCCGCTGGAACCCCGGGTTGCTTGGTCTCTCTCACTCCCCAGTCGTTCCTCCCGGTTTATCGGCATGTAACTGTGGGACCTCCCAGTCTGCCAGCTGCAGCCTTGCCGCTCGTCCTCTCTGCCCTCGCTGCCCGTCTCCGCCCCTCCTGCCGGTCTGGATGAATGTTTCTTCTTTAATTCCTTGGTTGTCAGACTTCCATACAGTTTGATTTTCTGGCAGTTCTGGGTATTTTTGTTTTTAAATTTGTTGTTGTCCTTCTTTTGGTTGTGCTAGGAAACAAAGTGCACCTACCTATGCCTCCATGTTGGCCAGCAAAAATCTCTCTCTCTCTTGCTCTTTCTTTTCTTTTCTTTTTAGAGGGATACTTTTTAATTTTTCTTCATCTTCACCAGAGGACATGCTTATTGATTTTAGAGCGAGGGGAAGTGCGGAAGGGAGGAGAGAAGGAGAGAAACATCCAGACGGTGCTCTAACCGACGGGGCCGCGCCGGCCAGGGCCTCAGGCCTTTCTGACGCTCCAAAGCCATTGAGTTGTCCCCTCCCCTTTTGCGTGGCCACACAACCTTTGTCTTCCTTTCTTTGTTGTGCGTCAGAGCCACTTCTGGGGCTCGCATGTCTGTCTTTCCAGGCCCTGCTCTCTCCTTCTGCTAGAATCCAAACTGAACGCTGGTGTGGCCTTGACTCCCTTTCTCCTCCCAGCTCTGAAATAACCACCGGCCTCTCTCATCCAGCATCTGCCTGAACCCCTTACCCGTATCTGAGTAGCTTCCCAAGCTTCTTTCCAGACATACCGCAAGGAAAATTCCTTCATCTGCACAACCTCATATATTGGTTATATGTCAATAAAGCTGGGGTGGGGGTACCCCACTGTCATCTGAAATTGGGGATCACGGTACCATTTGCCTCTGGACTGAGAAGGAGACATGCAGAAACCCATTAAGCAAAGTTTAATTTCTGCCCCAGACAGAGTACTCACTGTTAACTGTTACCTTTATTACAAATTATTGTCGTAATAATTCTTTCCATTTAGTAACATAGACTTTCTATGTGTGCAAATTATTTGTGGTCCCTTCACTGTTTTATGTCTAAAAATTTCTGAGTATTTCTCATGACTTTATTCTAATTTTATTGTATGGTTAACTAAGTCTAGTTTATTAAATCTTCTCTGTTATATTTTCTGGTTCCTCTTTAAAAAATAGGACAATTTTTTGTTGAATGTCAGAATTCAACAGCTTCCTTAGTTTCTAATCAGAGCAAATATATCAGCAATTGCATCTGTAACATTTTTTTAAAAATCCTCACCCAAGGACACATTTATTAATTTTAGAGAGGAAGCAGGGGGGTGTGGGGGGAGAGGGAGCGGGAGAAACATGGGTGCCAGAGGGAAACATCGATCAATTGACGCCTGTAAGCACCCTGACTAGGGACCAAACCCCCAGCCCAAGCCTGTGCCCTGGCAGGGAATCAAACCCATGATCTTTGGTGCTTGGAGACGATGCTCCAACAAACTGATCCACATCGGCCAGGGCCGTAAGATTAAAAAACAAAAAACAAAAAAACCCAAATTCATATCGCCTGTGAACAAGAAAAGATTTTTATCTTAAAAAAAAAAAAGAAAGACAATACAAATCTCATATGTTCCCAACTGGTGAGCTGCTAATTGTCTTCCTGATATGTAATGACTACCTCTTCCCTCCTATCAAAACCCAGATTTCATTTGCCACCCCTTTTTCCAGCTCTCTTGCTCAGTGGTTAGGGAGATGTTAGTGGGAGGCATCAGTGGCAGTTCCAGAATACTCTTGAAGGGGATAGCTTGGCCAAACCACCCTTCCACCCCAGCCCTCCTCATCCCTAGGCTGTCCAGCTGATGCGTGGCAATGCAGTGGCCGCCTCAGACCAAGAGGCGAACTTCGGGACAGACATCCCATGCTAAGGGTGACCTAGCGGAAAGGTACATGTTGCTTCTGGCCCATGCCAGCCCACCAGCCCCATAAGCCTGATGCTGAGCGTTTCCTCTCTGGGGAAGAACCACAAACCCCTGCTTGGCTAAGCCCCTGGGCAGCCTTCTTTAACTGACCCATGAGAGACTTCAGTTACTTAATGAAAAGACCACTTTCCCTAAATGCTGATTCTAGAGTCCAAATTAATTATGAAGTGTGGACCCCGAGCAAAAAGATACCTACTAAGAAGGGCTCCTGGTGGTTAACTGGGCTCAAAATTAAAAAAAAAAAAAAAAAAATAGAGCCAGCAACCATTTCTGCACGAGAGCCTCTCACGGAGGCTGCCCTTCGGGGAGGAGCCGGCACTGAACTGCCTGCCTGCATTGGCCCTGCCAGCTCAACCGCCCTTATAAAAGAGTTCCTGGAACCCTATTCCAGCCAATAGGACGGGAGCTTTCCCCCGTCCAAGTGGAGCTGCGCAGCTATAGCCTCATCAGCTTCTTCACAGACCAATCAGGACGATGCCTTTTGGACCAATCGAACTGCGAAGATTTGGAGTCCTCCTGTGCATTAGGATAGACCTTATTTGCGTCAGGGACCAAGGGTGGGGATTTCTGTCATGTATATGTGATATATGCCTTTCCCCAGCTGGCTGAAACACTGAAGATGCCCCACAGGAAGCAGGGGGAGGCGCAGGGAGCAGGGCAGAGCTGCCTGGCTGAGGAGAGGCCTGGCCCCAGGGACCCCTCATAGATCTGCCGTTTTCCCAACCGAGCTGTTTCACACTGAATACAGTTTCCTTCTTCGCTGCCCTGTTGGTGTTGAATTGGCCCCAAGGACCAGCAACTGACAAGTAATTTTCATTTACCCAAGAATGTGCCTGGGACAGAATTCCTCACTCAGGAAGGTTCAAGTCTTATTCGAAAGTAGAAAAGGAATGGCTGATCTTCATGGAAAGTATAATTCTGCTGTTCTCCCTAGGGCACCTTGAATTGCTCCTAAATCCCAGAGCATTTTGCGCAGCTGCACTCATCCTGGCTTCAGGACGCCTGGGGAGACGGGACCTGTCCCGCAGGTCTAGCTGGCATTTTCCTGAAAGTTTCTGATGCTCTGCCCTTTACTTACTTCTGCGACCCGGACCCTGAATGTTTGAGACCTGGCTGACTCTGGTCTGTCCCAGGATCTGCTCACTGGGACACTGTTTGTAGAGCAAGTTCCATCCCACCTCCCCAGACCACAGAGATGAAAACCAGTGTCTTGACCTGGCTGGTGTGGCTCAGCCGACTGAGCGCTGGCCTGCAAACCCAAGGGTCGCCTGTTCCATTCCTGTTCAGGGCACAAGCCTGTGCTGCGGGCCAGGTCCCCAGTTGGGGTCATGTGGGAGGCCACCAATTGATGTTTCTCTCCCTCTCTTCTCCTTTCTCTAAAAGTAAATAAATAAAATCTTTAAAAAAAGAAACACAACCGTGTCTTGTTTTAGTTCTCCTTTCCTTGAGTGCTAGCCGGTGGAGTCGCTTCCCACTTATTCTTCTGGGCTTTGTGCTTAACCTCTGAACAGGCTCATCCTGTGGGTTTCGGGGTTTTTTGTGGGTTTTTTTTTTCTGCTTAAGTTTTTTTTTTTTCAATATGTGCTCAACTTTGAGAAATTTGTGTCAAAATTGTGAGGGCTGACAATACAGTTTCTAGAAACTTCTCTCCATATCTCCACAGAGTTTATTCTTGTATTTATTATTTATTAATTACTGAATTATGTATTAAATACGAACAACTGTAAACCCACTTTTGCCCCACCCTGTAATTAGCCTCTAAAGGTGGAGCTGGATGTGTCTGTGTTAGATCAGCCTTATTCTTTTTACTTTCCCTTTTTGTGGTTTGTGCAGTGGCCAATGAGAAAAACCAATTGAGGTTATTTGTTTTAGAGTATTGTGGGTATTTTTAATAACTTTTTACTAATGCAAAACATACATACGTGGTCTTTTTTAAAAAAAAACCTTTTATCTATTTATTTTTAGAGAGAGGGGAGGGAGAAAGAGGGAGAGAAACATTGATATACGAGAAATACATCAATCGGTTGCTTCTTGCATAGTCCCAACGGGGAACCGGCCCGCAACCCAGGCCTGTGCCCTGACTGGGAATCGAACGGCGACGTTTTGGTTCACAGACCAGTGCTCAATCCACTGAGCCACACCAGCCAGGGCAGGCGGTTGTTTTTAATGTTCTCTTTTTCTGAGGGGCATATAAGGAAGCCCTTAATCTTTTTTCTTGATCTATCTCTAGTGTTTAGTTTACCAGGCTACACTTGTATGAACTGGAAGGAAACACTCCTAGAGCTGCGATCTTGTTCCAGCTGAAGTGGAACCCTCAGTGTTAAGGAAAAATGTCCACTGGGAGAAGGTATACGTCATGAGCTAGTGAACCACTAGGGGGTCTTAATAAGACGCTGGCTCTACGAACATGGGACATATTGACTTGCCTCGTATGAAAACTACCCCGTGGTCAAACAAACTGCTGGTATCAAGTCACTTTAAAAAAAAGTTGGTAAAATATAGACAACATAAAGTTGACTATTTTAACCATTTGTAAGTGTAAGGCTCAGCGGCAGTCAGTACGTTCACCTCGTGCAGCCATCTCCCCGTCCATCTCCAGAAATTTTTCACGTTCGCAAACTGAAAGCCTGTCCCCGCTGAGTAGCAAGTCCCGTCTTCCCGCCCGCAGCCCTTGGTAAGCTCTGTCCTACTTCCTGCCTTTGAATGTGCCTGTTCCAGGTACCTCATGTGAGTGGAATCATGTGTTTGCCCTTCTGTGTCTGGCTTATTTCATTGGGCATGTCCCAAGGTTAGGGTTAGGGTTTCAGTGTCATCAAGATTAGCACGTATCACACTATTACGGCCAACTCGCATTCCACTGGGTGGAGAAACCCCATTCTCTGATCTATCACGTGCTGACCGACGCTTGGGCTGCCCCGCCGTTCGGCTGCTGTAACGCTGCGGTGAGCACAGGAGCACAAGGATCTGTTGCATCCCTGCTTTCCATTCTGTTGAGTAAGTACCCAGGCGTGGAATTGTTGGGTCCTGTGGTAATTCTATGTTGAACTTTTTTGAGGAACCACCGAACAAATGACCTGTCTCCCTGGCGCTGTGACAGTTGGCATGGGCTCAGTCCAAGTGTGCTCCCCCTCCCACAGGGGACCACTGCCCCGCACTCCGGAAGCCCTGCGGAGAAGCGGCCCGCGCAGGGCCCCGGGAAGCAGACCTACCACTCCCTTGTTGGGCGACCCATGAAGTCCCAGCCGGTGGGCAGTAGGAATGTCACATCCTGGAAAGTTGGGCACAGTGACAAACTTGGAGATTTGGCAAACTTGGGGATCTCAAGAAAGGTGATTCCCTTCTGGTTACAAGTTCTGCCCATGAAACCTGGCAGTGGCTAGTGTGACAGCCCTCGGTTCCCGAACTGAAGAACTGACCATAAAAAATACTTTCGGAAGGACAGAAATTGTAAAAAGTATGGCCCTCGGGGCTTTACCAAGCCCCAGCCCCAGTGCCAAGGTCAAATTTTGTCAACTGCCCCAGGAGAATCTAGGTATTAAAGAACAACTATTGTTTTACCTCCGTAGAGAAAACATGCCAAGTAGCCCTGCACATGAAGGCAGTTATACAGATGCGAAAGCACATGAAGCTCTCAGCTCACTGGCAAAACACTGGTCTCACGACACGTTCTCGGGGTGAGCTGGTTGGCTTCTCTGAGAAGTGGTGTTGGTGGCGGTCAAACTTACGATTGTCCCAGGCACGTGCATGGACTTTTTGGATGGCAGTTATCTTGTAGAGGGAGTCAAGGCCGACACCAAGGATGAAATGAAATGTTATCTGCCCTGCTGCAGGTGTTGAGACGCTATCTGCCCTGACTAATGCTGTCAATGTTTCTCTCCCACTTCTGTAAGCCCCTTCGTGCCAAATCTATACTACGACTCCCAATACCCTCCCCTGCTTAGCCCAGCATAAAAGAAATGCGGGGTTATTGTTCTGGGCTCAGAATTTGGAGTTTGTCTCCTCTGGGTCCGTGCACGTAAATAAAGATCTTGCTCCTAACCCCTCAGTGTCTGGTCGTTTCATTTTTCTGTAACAATCTCACTGAGCCAATATTTGGTCTAAGCCTCTGCCTCTCCAGGGTAGACACACAGTCCTAGGACAGAAGGAAGCCAAGCAACGCCCCATACCAGGGGCTTAGGGGCTCCTCGATCCTCTTGGCCATTTTGAGCCTTGGTGGTCTGCAAAGGCGACCCACTCTCTGACACCTCCTGGCGTTGACTTTCTTCCCTGCCTCTCTCATTCCCCAGACCCCACTCCTGTTTCCTTGGATAGTCTCTGAAAATAGCCCACTTGCAACCCAACCCTCGTCGAAGCCTTAGCTTTCAGAGGATGCAGGGAGCACCCAGCCCAGAAACCCATCTCGGTCTCTTCTCAACCCTGACACATAACACCTGCTTCCATCTCTGGCAGATACAGAATATAGCCAAAGGGGGAAACCGAGGAGGGTGCCTGACCGTAGTACTGGGCTCCATCTTTGTTTGGTTCCCACCCTGGGCTGCCTGTGCCGCTGTCAGCCGAGAACAGACAGGACACGGGCACAGCTCCTAGAAAAACCAAAACAGTAGGCTGGACCGGCCAACACTGTCCTTAGAAAACCCACGAGTTTGCAAATCAGTAACCAGCCCGCTGCGCACTGCTGCACCCAACCAGTCCTGGCACAGGTCACCCACGAAACGGACTGGTCAGTCTTGTGTGTGGATTTTGGTTTTTGATCTTCTGGTCTTTGTTTGCCTGGCCTTTGTGCTTTGTTCATTAGAAAGTCTTAGGCTGTTCACTCTCGCATAAAACAATCGGTTCTACCATCTCCACCCCAAGCCCCAGAGAACCACTTTTTAATCTCTTCTGGTTTTTTCTTCCAACCCAGGAGGACTATGGCAGGAGGACCCGGGCTCACAGAGGGCCAGAGGCCTAAGGGGCACTTGGCTTAGAATAACACAGAGCTCAGGCTGGGGGCGGGGGGCACGAGCTAGGGAGCAGCATCGTGTCCTGGGGGCAGCATGTTTGAAAGGAGAAATATACTAGGTTAAGAAAAGTGCACATCAAACATATTTGGTTTTAGGGTTTTTATTTTTATTTTTAAAGGTTTTATTTACCTTTAGAGAAAGGGTAAGGGAGGGAGAGAGGGAGAGAAACATCTATGGGGTTGCCTCTCACACGCCGCCAACTGGGGACCTGGTCAGCAACCCAGGCATGTGCCCTAACTGGGAATCGAACTGGTGACCTTTCAGTTCATACTTTGGTGCTCAATCCACTGAGCCACAACAGCCAGGGCATGGTTTTTATTTTTTTTTAAGTATGTTTATTGATTTTAGACAGAGAGAAAGGGAGTGAAAGAAAGAGACAGAGAGAGAGAGACATCCGGTTCGTTGCCTCCCATAGGCGCCCTCACTGGGGATTGAAGCCACAGCCTCCGTCCTGCCCTGACCAGGAAGGGAGCCCCCAACCTTTTGTTGCAGGGGATGAGGGCCAACGAACTGGGCCACCCTGCCAGGGCTGGTTTTAGGGTTTATTAATTCATACTTACGTGATAAGATGCACTTAGGAACAGTCCATATGGCATACCTACAGACACACAGTGGACGACTTAACGGGCTCACGGGGACACATCTTGGCCTGCGTGCTGGTTTCCTATGGCCGCTGTAACAAATGCCCACAGCTGTGGTGGCTTCACCAGCACAAGTTCGTCCGAAGCCCTGGGGCGGGGAGGCGGGGACAGGCGGGCGGGACGAAGCAGGAGCACAGCGCCGGCGCCCCGCCGCCAGCAGCGCAGGCTTTGGCGCCCGGCCGCCAAGGCGCCTCTGCCCGCCAGCCCTGAAGCCGCTCGGGCGCGAGGGCTCGATGGCGCCTAGGAACGCAGGGCCGCGTTCTCAGGGGCGGCGCGCCCTGGGGACGCGCCGGGTGGGCCGAGGCCGCCCTGCGGGGGACCCAAAGGCGCCTGCTGAGCCTGCTCGGCACTGCTGTGCTTCGCAGAGGTGACAGTGTCTCTTCGCGGACAGCATTGGTGCCGCATCCAGGAGATGTCCCCTGGGGCGGCTGGACCCGCCAGAGAGCCTTCCCGCTGTAGCTTTGGTAACGGGTTTAGGGCTCCATCACCGGGGGCTGCTGCCCTCGCGGAGGTGTGAGGCCACCCGAGGGCTTCCCGGGCTCCATGCTCCCTGCCCACCCCAGAAGGAAGGGAGCGAGGGCCTCCGCTCTAATGTCTCCCCCAGCCGAATGAAGGCTCTCCCACAGCGACACAGGGGCTGCTGGGGGAGGGGTGCACGTGGGAGCAGAAATGAGGTCTTGTTGCAAAGAGGGACGGGGAAGGGGTGTGCATGGCGCTGAACAGCCGGATCCACTCAGGGCAGCTGCCCAGCACTCCCTGCCCGCCCTGGAGGTACTTACTGTCTCCCCTAAACATGTTCGCCCCAAGGGCAACTCAAAGACTCCCTTGGACAGTGCGGTGGTTACAGGTGTACGTTTTAAGGGTTATCCTGGAAACACACAGTTCTCCCCGCTGGCTCTGACCCTCCTTGATCCTGGCCAGGTGCCCATCACACCCCTTCTGGGTGGAGAGGACCTGGGTCACTGTGGGAACAAACTGGGAATGAAGGGCGTGGCCTCCCCCTGTCGCAGGGCACCTCCCACATCCGGGGAATTCAACTCACGCCAAATTGTGAAAGGTTGAGTGACTTCCCTAAGGTCAGGGGCAGGCCCAGCTGCCTGTTCTGACAACCCCTGTCAATAACATGCCTTAGCCTTTCCGGTCAGTAACATGCCTTAGCCTTTCCGGTGGAAAAAGGGAAAGAAAGGAATGGAAAAAAAATAAAAGGCGTACACACTGGAAAGGAAGAAGTACGCCAAACGCACACCTATGCACGGCCCAGTATTTCCAATCCTATATATTTACGCAGAGCAATCAAACCCGGAGCCAACGGACGCGCAGGAAGGCGGTCCGTCAATGGCAGGTCGGAGAACACGCTGCGACCAGCCCGGACAATGAGAGCGTAGCAGTAAAAAGGAGCAAAGTGCTAACACACAACCACATAGATGAATCGCAGAAACGGTATTTTGAACGACAAGGACCTTACACAAGAAAGTTATGCCGCATGATTTCATTTATAAGACATTTTGAAGCAAGCAAGACTAGTCCGTGGTGGAAAAACCCCAACAGCGGCTGCCTCTGGAGGTGGCGGTGGGGACTCAGAGGGAATCCCCAAGTTAATGGCAATGGTTTCTATGTCAGTAGGGGTTTGGCTTACACAGGTGACTGTGTTTGTCAAAACTTGATGAATGCACAGCTGGATTAGTGCATTTAGTTGCATGTAAATTTTAACTTAAAAGGAAAAAAAGAACTATGAATATATGTTGAACCTTTGCTCTAAATGCCAAAGAATTTACACAGAAGTATAGTTTTGGCTATAGCTTATTCTGAAATGCATTTAAAAATCAGAATGATGAATGGATATACGGATGGACAGTTGATAAAGTAAGTACAGTAAGTCCTCACTTAATGTTTTCAATAGGCCCTGTGCCTTTCAGCGATACAATGTAATGAAACCAGTTTTACTATAGACTTATTGATGTAAGCAAGAATCTCATGCCCTGGCTAGTGTGGCTCAGTGGACTGAGCGCCGACTTGCGAACTGAAGAGTCGCTGGTTTGATTCCCAGTTGGGGCACACACCTGGGTTGCAGGTCAGGTCCCCAGCTGGGGGCGTGTGAGAAGCCACTGACTGACGTTTCTCACGCACGGTGATGCTTCTCTATTCCCCTCTATCTCCCTCTATTCCCCTCATTCATGAACATTACAGTGAAACCATGTCGAATGAAATGATGTTATTGGAGGACCCGCTGTGTAATGGAATGTCTGCGGCGGACTCTAAGCAGAGCCCGTACGGATGTTCAGTGTAACATTCCTTCCAGTCTCCTGAGGTCTGATATTTTTAATAACAACATCTTTTTTTGGAAAAGAGCTACTAGAAATAATATATAAATGTAACAGGGTCACAGGATACAAGGTCAATGTACAATAATCAATTGTATTTCTATACACTAGTAACAAATAATTGGAAAATGAAAATGAACAAATATCACTTTTCAATAATACCCATCAAACATGATATGCTCAAGTATAAATCTAACAAAATATGTGTATGGTCTATATGCTAAAAATTCAACACACTAATGAAAGAAATACAAGAAGACCTAAATAAATGGAGAGACGCACCGTGTTCGGGAGCTAGAAAATCAATATCGTTTAGATTTCATCATTCCCAATTTGGTCTTTAGATCAAACAATCCTACATGTTATCCCATCAGGTTGCCTGCTTGTTTGCTTGTTTTTATATCACAAAATTTATATGAAAAGCCAAAATAATTTTGAAGAGAGGGAACAAATTTGGGGACTTACGGTCCCTGATTTAAAGACTGACCATAAAACTACAGTATTCAAGAAATAGGGCACTGACTAGTGTAGCTCAGTTGCTTGGGCATCATCCTCCAAAGCAAAAAGTCGAGGGTTCAATTCCCAGTTAGGTCCCATGCCTGGGGTATGGGTCCAGTCCTGGTCCATGCACATGCGAGGGGCAACTGATTGATGTTTCTCTCACATCAATGTTCCTCCCCCTCTCTTTCTCACTCCCTCCCCCTCGCTCTAAAAATAAATAAATAAAATCTTTTCTTTTCTTTTTTTTAAAGACGAATGCTGTGGTTGACAGAATTAAACGCGGAAGTTTAGATGGGAATTGGAAGTTTTCAACAGACTTGGTAACGTGTTGTGTCTCCTTGACCTAAATGTTATCTTGGGGATGGATTTTGTGTCTGACTCCAGGAAGCTTCGCTGTGACACAGGAGGCGTGGGAGGCTCCCAGGTGTCGCCTGCACACGCTAAGTGGGAGCCGGTAACAGTGCTCAGCGGCGCAGTGTGTGAATTCGCTGTGGTACAGCCCCGGGCAGCGCAGACTGCAGCTTATGGCAATTGCCTGTGAGCGTCACCTAGTGGCAACCGCTGGAATTTGGGACCAGAAAATTTCCGAAGGCGAGACAATTACCAACCAGTTTGCTTTAGACTTTCATTGAGATTTCCCCTATGACTTAAGGACATAAAATAATCTTGAAACCTGAAATACCCACAATGCCTTGGATGATGAAGAGACGCTGTATGGGAGGGCAGGGTCCAAAAGTGTCCATCACAGAATGGAAATGGCTTCTGCAGGACCCTCCCACCGGAGCAACACCAGGAGGAGTTGAGGAGCAGGGAGCTTCTTTTCCCCTGAGGGACGACCCTGCCACCACCTGAGGAGCTGCTGGATCTTACGGCCACGGGCCACTCGGGCTGTCCCTGTGATCAGCTCTCAGTGACCAACAAAAAGCTGCTGGATTTGTGGAAAGTGGTTCCATGGTGGACGCATAGCCCCTGCTTAGAAGGCTGCCACTTTGATGGAAGAAGTCAGAGCAAATCAACTCGTGGGTGGTGGCCCACGGCCTGGCCATATGATCAGGCGGAGAGCAACAGAGAACTGGCCTGTTGAGGAGATGCCCTGTGGGAATCACTATGGGGGTTGGAGGGGTGCTTAAGGCAGCATAACAGCGTGAAACGCTTGGCCTCTCTGGCCCCATCTTGTTCACACTGCTGTGTTCCCTTGGCCTTCAAGCTGGTAGCTCCTGCTTCGTCTTGCGTAATGACGTGCTAATCATTAGAAGAATTCTGCTTGTGGCTTGAGCTTTCTAAAAACAACCCCTTACCAGAAAGTGCCTCTCCTGAGGAGATAAGGGAAGTATGTACAAAAATAATGATTGTTTATCAAAGATTTGCAGGAAGCTTGTGACTGGACTCACATCGACCAGAATCAACAGGCTAAGAACGAAGAAGTCCCACCATCTTGCTCCTCAGTTGCCTCTGGCGCCTCCCATTTTCAGCTTCCCTTGACATAAAAGAAGCCTGAACTGTGTGCCGTCTTAAGGTGGTTCTTTAGGATGTCAGCCTGCCATCTTGCTGGCTTGCTGGCTTTCTGAATAAAGTCACTTTCTCTGCCCCAACACCTTGTCACTCAACTTATTGGCGGTTGTACAGGGAGTGATGTGAGCTTGAACTCGGTTACAGGAGGGCATGTCGATGCACATCGGGAGGGCCCCTTCCAGGATCGGAAGGGGACTGGAACCAGTGAGTGGATATTCCGTTTGCTTGAGGTGGTCATCTGAGCCCCTGAAATAAGTGGGTATGGGGTTGGGGGCTGCGGCAATGCAAAGATGGGCTGGACATAGTCCTCTCGTACCCCCTGAGGCATAAGATACCAACAAAAACTACTCTGCCTGCCAGCAAGAGAGGCAGAGGCTGTGGCTGCTGAGGGAAGACTACTGGGGAAGGCCCCACACGTAGCCGGCAAGTCAGACTGACTCTGGTAGCCCTGGGGCGGGGCTGAAGGAAGAGACACTGACTCTGCCCTGGGCTGAGCTTCCTTTGTGCTGGATGAAAGTGCTTGGGGTATAAGAAACGAACTGGCACAAAAGATACCAGAACAACCTGGACGCCGTGTCACGTGTCTTCAGTCGAAGAACGCATGTTACAGGCCCCCGTGTTCAACAATGGGCGGAGAGATAGAATCCCCTGAGTAATGGCTTGATGAAGGATCAAAACAAGCAACTGAAACTTTTCAATTAAAAAAAGGGGGAATAAAGGCACGGAAGGCTGACTTACACACCTTCTTGAATGTGATTCACACATTCAACATGAGGGGCCAAGGGAGGGTCCCCACTAGATAGATTCGTCTGCTTCGGCGGGGGAAGAATGCTGGTATAACTCTACATTTTTTTCTTTTCCCCCCACATTACCTCATTTTATTTTGTCCTACCCAGTGCAGTGGTCCCAGGACCAGGGCGGCAACTGCAGGTGCTGGACGCAGGGATGATCCCTAAGCAAGAAACTGTAACTATACCTTCAACTTTTAGGTCAGAATTCCTGAGTCTGACGGGGTGGGCTGTGCCCTCACCCATCGGCAAAGCTGGGGCTGACAGCGAATGCAGCTCTATTGCTTAGTGGTCGGGTCAGTCCACCAGCTCCACACCGGAGTGGCCTGAGTAACCCGCCCATGGGAATGGCAGTGGCCTGAGGCAGGGACAATCCAGACTAGCACAGTGGCCAAACCTGACACCAGTGGAAAAGTTAGGGTATAAATGGAGAGGCGGGCAAAGGAATGAATGAAAGGCTTAGGCCGTGAGAGAAATTCAATATCACACGGGTGCCTCGAGAGGGACTCGGAGCCAGGTATCACTGTCCTTCGGCTCAGTTCACCAGATGCCTGGAAGGGCGAAGACGTGTTGCTGAGACCGTCCCGGCTTAGGGAACCTAAAAAAGTTGAACGGAAGCCTGAAGACCTGAATGGCGTCACTCTGGGAAACATTTTAGTCATGCAGTGTGACGATGAAGTGGACTAATTGTCAGTGGCTCAGTGGCACTCTGGTAAAGTGCCAGAGCTTTTCAGGACACACCTGCTGCCACACGGTGATAGAGCATAACCTGACCTTGTTATAATACTGAAATTGAGAGTCCGATTTATTGGGAATGTGAGTTAAAGCCTCCTCAAGAAGTAAAACAAATGGAAAATAAAGGGTCCGAGGAAGAACTGGATTTCCCCGACCATCAGTTAGTTTCTATGTATCTAGTCCTGCACGCATTTATCAGAAGGGAGGTGATGAATAATTAAATTACTACACAAATATACAAATGTATGAACTGGTTTTATAGAATGGATTAGCTGTTTCTTTAAATCGATCCCTTTCCCCCACACTGGCCCTGCCAAACATTAGGCAATAGGATCATTTTGCTTTATTTTTTTAAGTATATTTTATTGATTATGCTATTACAGTTGTCCCATTATTTCTCGCCTTTTTCCCCGTCCACCCTGCACCCACCCTCCCATCAGCATCGCCCCCCTTAGTTCATGTCCATGGGTCGTACATACAAGTTCTTCAGCTTTTCCATTTCCTGTACTAATCTTAACCCACCCCTGTCTATTTTGTACCTACCAATAATACTTCTTATTCCCCGTACCTTCTCTCCCCAATCTCCACCCCAACCCTCCCTGCTGAAAGCCCTCCATGTGATCTCCATTTCTGTGATTCTGTTCCTGTTCTAGTTGTTTGCTTAGTTTGTTTCTGTTTTTAGGTTCAGTTGTTGATAGTTGTGAGCTTGTTGTCATTTTACTGTTTATAGTTTTATAGTTTTGATCTTCTTTTTCTTAGATAAGTCCCTTTAACATTTCATATAAGAAGGGCTTGGCGATGATGAACTCCTCTAACTTGATCTTATCTGGGAAGCACTTTATCTGCCCTTCCATCCTAAATGATAGCTTTGCTGGACAGAGTCATCTTGGATGTAGGTCCTTACCTTTCGTAACTTTGAATACTTCTTTCCAGCCCCTTCTTGTCTAAAAGGTTTCTTTTGAGAAATCGACTGATAATCTTATGGGAACTACTTTGTAGGTAACTGTCTCCTTTTCTCTTGCTGCTTTTAAGATTCTCTCCTTATCTTTAATCTTGGGTAATGTAATGATGCTGTGCCTTGGTGTGTTCCTCCTTGGATCCAATTTCTTTGGGACTCTGAGCTTCCTGGACTTCCTGGGAGTCTATTTCCTTTGCCAGATTGGGGAAGTTTTCCTTCATTATTTGTTCAAATAAGTTTTCACTTTCTTGCTCTTTCTCTTCTCCTTCTGGCACCCCCACGATTCGGATGTTGGAACGTTTAAAGTTGTCCCAGAGGTTCCTCAGCCTCTCCTCATTTTTTGAATTCTTATTTCTTCATTCTGTCTGGTTGACCTCCCCTAAGGTTCCCACCTGCAAGAGAGAGATAAAAGCCTCAAGACAAAGGGCCCAGTGTGCATCTCTCTCTGGGGAGCAGCCCACATCATTTCCTTTCCCTTCTCCTCCCTCCACTTCTTTCTTCACAGACTCGTGTCTCCTAAACTCTAAGGCAGTGGGCAGCTGGCAGCTCGACCCAGGCTGATGCCCTGAACCTGCCCCCAAGGCCCCCTTTTCTCTGACTTCCCAGTGAGCGAGGGCAGCCCAGCCAGGCTCTCCTGTTGCTTCTTCTGTGCGAAGTCCTTGCTTGTTTCACTGTCGCAGCTGTAATAAACGTACCCTCGTAGTCACCTGAACTTGTGTTGTAAAATCTTTCCTACGCGAAGTCAAGGACCCACACACTACCGCTGGCCCTCGGCAGACCCACTCAGGGCCAGGCTTGTATCCGGTAACAGCTCAACTGTCTTCTATTATGTTATAATGTTCAATACTATGTTGTCAAGGTAATAAATGAAAAGGAGAGGAGTTTACAAATCAGTCCCTAGGGACTTTGCATTTTTCTTCCCAGCCAACATGAAGTGACAGGCATGCCTTAAGACAACAAGTTCAAAAGCTGAGAAAACTCTGGCAGAAGAAAGGGAATGATGAGCGAGGGCTCTCGGCGGGCAGTGAGGGGGTCGGTCCCATGCGTTCACACAGCTCGTGTATGAGGAGACCAGAAGAAGCCCTGAGCCCCAAGGCTGGACGCGGGCACCCTCTCCTGGGGCTCCATGTCCAGCGCCCACCTGATGCGAGCCTGGGAGATGGTCTGGGAAGCACCAGGGACGAGCTGGTGCGCGCTCTCGGACAGCATGCAGGGCTGGCCCTGGGAAGAAGTCAACGTGCACGGCCTCTGAGCAGCAAGAGGGGCCCCGCTGTCTCCCGAGGAAGAAGAGGTTTTGGAGGTGAAGCAGTGAGAGAAATCCCAAAGTGATATGACAAACGGAGAAAGGGCGTCAGATCTGAGGGCGCAGTTCCCAGGACTTGTTGGGATCCACCGAAAGGGCCAGGAGCTCAGTCCTCTCTCAGGAAGAGCCAGGCTCAGCAAATCAATTCTTCTTCCTCCCGAGAACGAGGAATAAAATTATTTACTGCCCTCCTCCCTCCCCAAGGAAGCAAATGACAAGGTCAAAAAAATATAAGAAAGCTGTACGCTCCTGGGGACACAATCACAAATATGTCATTGATGTAGCGCATTGAGCACGACGGTTGCCGGTTTCTTTCTTTTTAAGCTTGGTTTTGCAAAATATTGACAGTTTTACATTAAATGTCTTATCTTTGAGTCTGTATTTACTTTGCTGAAAGAGATCATTATGCTAAGAAAATGTTCTATTTTATTGTTATTATGTCTGAAGTAACTGTTAATACCTGTAGGGAAAATGAAGTCAGTCGGGCTCCCTTACCCAGGTGACTGGGCAACTATGACTTAGCAGTGTTCACGTAGTCTTGGGTACGGGCTGCATGCTCAGAACGATGCTGTTATATAACATTATGGCACCCTATCAGCTTTGTGTGCATTTAGTACATAAGGGAGTCGGGACTTCCTGCAGCACGACACGCGGCCTGCAGCATGCGTGGATCACCCTACCCCAGAATAAAGGCAAGTCAGATGTCCTGCTGGCTCCACGAATTTTCTCCCGTCGGTCTGAATCCCATGTGAACCTGATGGGCCTTGAACGCCTGCAAGACAATTGGCGGAGTCGGCAGGATTCGCCGCAGTACGGTACCAAGGAGCCATCGGTACCCCCAGAGGGGTGCTTGGAGGGGTGACCTGCCACCAGCATGTGGTATCCGGTGGCAAGTCTCCCGGCGGCTCTGGCTCCCGTCTGGACTGGCCCAATGTTAGCAGTGCCCCCAACATGGTAGAGAAGGATTTACGGGTGGTAGGGGAGACCCTGAAGAAGCCAAGCGTCCAGGGCACTGTGGGGTCGTGGACTGGGTGCTCCTTTCAGCTTTGCAAGCTGAGGCGGAGACTGCACTTGGTGATGCAGTGAAGTTACATGAACTCTGAGGAAGAGAGGAAGCCTTGGAGACCCAGATCTGCACCCTAGAGGAAGGCCTCCGAACAGCAGAGCTACAGGGATCCCCCTCCCCAGCCGTAGTGGACAAGCCTGAGGAGGGGGAGAAGGAACCGAGCTCCCTGTGGGCCCACCCCGTAGTGATACAGAAAATGAAGTCTCAGAAGCCCGTGGCGCCTGGGGGAAACCCAGCTGGCCCCTCCCAGATGGTTGAGCACACGACCTATCACCTCTATATGCAGGCTGAACTAGTTGATCTGGGGAAGCAGTTTTGGCAGCTGGCCAGGGAGCCCTTAGCAACGTGGCTAAGGGGTGGATAGCACCATAATGAAATGGAAAACTTAGCTTCCATTACAGCTCACCCCTCCCTATGTCAGCGGCTGCAAAATAGCTAGCGAAACACGAGGGGGCAGGGATCTCATTCTCTGCTGGAATGGATCATGGCTGTGATTGGTATGGTCTGGGCAGATGCAGGAGACGTGTCAGACCCTGTGAGCAAATGGCAGTCCTATGCAGACGTAGTGCAAATCCTGCGGGAGTTGGGCGTGCGCCAGGCTGTGTTCATTCTCAATACCCAGGACCCCGACGATGAGTGCTTCATGGCAGGGATGAGGGGCCTGGTACTGCAGCAGGCCCCCTCTGTCTCTTTTGGATCCCTCATGGTGATCTTGGCCCCATATGTCGGGCATCACATTAATAATGTCACCGCAATGGTGGAGAGTCTGGGAGGTTGGGAAGAGACTCGCTGGCAGCGGAAAGGTGTGTAGACAGTGTCTCAGGCTCCCTCTGTCTCTCAGTTAAAAAGCAACCCTGTGCGGGTGACTAGGACCCAGATGTGGTCAGACCTTTTAGGGGCTCAAGTAGATCAAAATAAGATTGTTAGGGAGTCAAACACCTACTTTTTAGAAACGTGAAAACAGTTGCAAGCTGACCAACGTTTCCTGCAGCTCCAGAAGAAGAAGACGGCAGGGAGGAAACCCAGGCACACGACCCGAGAGGTCCTTCCTGTCCGGCTGGAAGACCACCTGGCTGTGCCAACCTCCAACCTTCCCTCCTGAGAAGAGGGAGGAGATAGCCTTTGGACATTTGAACAGGGGGAGGGCTGAGGAGCCCGCCTACAGAGGATGGGCAGGGACCAGAGGCCACATGTGGAACTGGTTATCCACTGGTCCCCTACAAATGTGCAGCAGGTCCTGGCTCTAGCAGACACAGGGGCAGAATGTACCCTCCTGTAACGAAACCCTGAGATGTTCCTGGGGCCTGAAACCTCTACTCATGGCCACGGGGGGCGCAGTGCACGGGTGAAGGCCAGGTGGCTCTCCCTGGGTATCAGGCATTAGCCCCCCTCCCCCGTGAGTATATTGTTTATGTGTCCCCCATTCCTGAGTACATCCTGGGCATTGATGTGCTCCAAGGTCTGTGGCTACAAACCACTGCAGAGGAGTTTTGCCTGGGAGTGCGAATGATAAAGGCCATTTTGCGGGGACATGCTGAGCATCAGTTGCCATCCCCATGATGGTGACGGTGATGAAGCAGTCCCGACTGCACCAGGGGATGTGAGGAGATTACGGCAACTATAGGATAGTTGGAAAATGTGGGGTAGTTAGGGCCGCCCACGGTCCCTTCAACTCTCCCATGTGGCCGGTGAGAAAGCCAGAGGATGTGTGGAGAATGATGGTAGATTACCGGGAGCTCAGTAAGGCCTTCCCCCAATACATGCAGCGGTCCCCTCTGTGGTGGACTTGATGGACTGATTAGCCAACATGCTGGGAACCTACCATTTTGTGACCAATCTGGCAAATGCCTTTTTTCTCCATCGATATTGCTTCGGAGAGTCAAGATCAGCTTACCGACACACGGGAGGGCCGACAGGGGACCTTTACGGTGCTCCCTCAAGGGAGCACAGCCCAACCAACTGTCACAGGCTTGTGGCCGAGGACCTGGCGAAGTGGTCGCAGCCTGTAGAGGCGAGCCTTTCCCGTTGCATCGATGACATTTTGCTAACCAGTGACTCTCTTACAGAGCTAGAGAAAGCAGTGCCGCAGGTGCTGGCCCACCTGGAGTCACGTGGCTGGGCAGTCAACGGAACCCAGCTGCAAGGGCCTGGACTGTCTGTCAGATTCTTGGGGGCTGTCTGGTCGGGTAAGACAAAAGTCATCCTTGATGCAGTGATAGATAAAACTCAGGCGTATCCTACCCCTCCAGACACTTTTGGGCCTGCTGGGTTCCGGAGAGTGCTCGTGCCTCACCTCGCTCAAGTCGTTCACCCCTTGTACGCTTTGGTGAAAAAGGGAGCGAGCGGGGACTGGACCCCAACCTTGGAGCAAGCGTCCCAAGGAGTGAAGTGCATCATCGAACGCGCCCCGGCCCTGCCGGCTCTGGATCCTGCCAGACCCTGTGTGCCAGGTATGCGTGTGACCCAAGAAGCCTTTGGGTGGGGTCTGTGGCAGTGATCGGAACGGCTGCATCAACCCCTGGGCTTCTGGGCCCACCGATGGAAGGGAGCAGGGGTACAGTGCTCCCTGACTGAAAAGCAACTGGTGGTGGTATATGCTGCCCTGTTAGCCACGGAGGCTATAACCGGAACTACCTCGGCAACTGTAAGGACCACTTACCCCATTGCAGGGTGGGTCCGAGACTGGATGGCCAAGCCTCGCCGTGGGACAGCTCAGACTTCCGTGTTGGCTAAGTGGGGGGCTTATTTGCAACACAGAAGCACTCTGTTGGTCATCCCCCATGGACCGAGTTGCAGGAAGTGCTGGGCCTTGTGACCTTGTGCACGGAAAGTCTGCTGTCCCTGCCCCTGTAGAAGAAATGGGAGCCAGCCTCTTCCATGAGGGCTGGGCACCTATTCCCTCAGATGCATGGTATGCTGATGGGCCTAGCAGGGACCAGCGCGCCGTGTGGACTGCTGTGGCAATTCTACCAGAAACAGACACGATCTGGTTTGACGCCGGAGTAGGTCAGAGTAGCCAGTGGGCCGAACTGCGGGCCGTGTGGCTCGTGGCTGCCAATGAAGCACCGCCGCTGACCATTTGCGCAGAGTTGAGCAGTGAACCAGGGACTAACACTGGATCGCTACATGGCATGCAAATAAGTGTGTGGTTACACATAGACCATCAAAGGGGCAGGCCTTGTGGCAAGAACTATGAGAATTAGGCCCAGAAACAAAAACCGTATACCACGTGACCGGTCATGTACCCCTTGTCTCCCCTGGGAATGATGAGCCTGATACTCTAGCCAAGGCGTGCTGGCTGGAAACGGCGCCTGCCGGTCCATCAGGAAACAAAGCAGCCCAGCGGCTACACTGTTGCATCTTACATGCTGGGCAGAAGGCTGTGTGGTCCACTAGAAAGACTTGGGGGTTACCTGTCACCTTAGCAAAGGTACCGGAAGCTTGTGAGACCTGTGTAGTCAGCTCGCAAGAGCATCTCCGGAGGGAACCACCCGGCAGCTGGTGCGGGGACGAATACCACTGACCCGGTGGTAGGTGGGTGTGATCGGTCCCTACCTAGCTCGTGGGGTATAGGTACGCAATCACACGTGTGGACACGGCCACCAGACTGTTGGCTGCATACCCCGCACAACACCCGGATCAGAAATCGGTGATTACTGCGGCAGAGTGCTTATGCGCCTCCTATGGGTGGCCCTTGATCATTGCAAGCGATCAGGGGGTGCGTTTTACAGGGGCCCTGGTACAACAATGGGCTAGAGACCTGCAGGTTGACTGGAAGTTCCATGTGGCTACCACCCGCAAGCTGCCGGGATGACTGAACGGTACAATGGTCTCTTAAAGCGGGGCCTGTGAGCCGCGGCCTCCACTCCCACGCTAGAGGGGTGGACTAAGTGCTTGTGGACTGTCCTCAGGACTGTAAATGAGAGGGGTGGGTGGGGGTGGGCGGCCGTGGGCGGCCAGCTCTGGTGGAAGCGCTTCTCCACCGCACGGCAGCTCCAATGTAGCTGCAGGTGCAGACTCAGGATACTCTGCTGAAGCCAGGCCTGGGGAAACAGGGAAGCGCTCTATTGCCCGCACCCAAGGGCTTGGAGCGAGGGCGAATGGCCACGTGGACGTGGCCTTGGGAGATGAAAGCCCCCTACGTGCATTGGGTAGCTCTTGTTGCCCCCTGGGGACAAGGGATGGAGGGAAACTTGCAAATAGTGCCCTGGGTGATTGGGACATGGCCCCCAGTCTTGCAGGTAACACACTCAGGGCCAGCAGACCATGAAATGCTTCTCTGTGGTACCTTTGTGATACCCTTATGGCCACTGTCGTACCGGCCGACTAGAAAGTTGCTTGTATATCGCCCAAGGGCCGTGATTTGCTGTAGTTAGTTCCAATAGCTGCTTTGTCTTTTTGCCCCACAGTGCAGAGTAACACCTTAGTGGCCTCGGTGGCTAGCCAATCAGCATGCTGGGTCTGCACTGAAATCCCCGAGCACACCCACCGGCCTCCCATGGTGCATCTTACCAGCCTCTGTCTCAGACTGGACTTGGTTACAGAACTCGTGGAACAGTGCGCATCCCTAATGGAACGCGACCCAGACCGACATCTACGCCGGAGCGGAGCGTCCATGTGACTGCTCCAGGACATTGGTCAGTTGCTCCATATGAGATGGCTTGGGGTGGCTCGCGGCTGAGGCCGTGGAGCTGGCTGGACTAGCTCCCCTTTGTATTGAGAACCTCAAAGGACAAGCCCACGTGGGCTGGACTCCTGACAGATCTGTGTCAGACTCATACTTTGAAGTGTTACGGGGAGGCGTGGAATAATGCGTGGGCTGCAGTTCCCAGTGGGGCCCTCTGGGTGTGTGGGTCACATGGGTGGCCTTGCTTGCCCGGAAACTGGACTGGCCATTATACCTGGGGATGGCCCCATTTACCTGCTGGGGCTCAGAAAACTCTTGTAATCTGGCCAACCAGTTTGGAAGCATTTGAAGTGTGACGCTGGGTAAAGCATAGCCCCTGGTGGTACTGCCCATTGGCCATTTTTTCTCCTCAAGCTGCTTCTACAGTCACTGAGGCTGAGATAACTGCTTTAGCTCATGCGTTAAATGCAGCACATGATTCCTTGAGCCTCTTAAATGAAGAAGTATATCAATTGAGAAAAGGAGCCTTACGAAATCGTATGGACTTAGATATGCACACCGCATCACAAGTTGGGGTGTGTGCCCTGGTTGGGGCGGACACTGTGTATACATTCCTGGTGTCCATCACAGTGGCAGGCGAACTCCACAGGCATTAGCTTCTGAGACCCGTGCTATCGAGTGACTGACAGGTGATCCCTTGCAGGAATGGCGGGCCTCCCTAACAACTGAGTGGCGGTGGGTACTTGCTGTCTTGGGTGGCCGTGCTTGGGTTTTGGTTGCGTGTTGTTGCAGTTTGCACTGCTGTTACAGCATTTGGGAGCAGGGTTCGGCCCTCCTTGCCAAGGGACCCTTGTGGAAGACACCCTCGTGTAGCTTGTATGGTGAAGAAGCCTGAGGGGTGGAATGTAGGGAAAATAAAGTCAGTTGGGCTCCCTCACTCAGATGTCCGGGCAACTGTGACTTAGCGGTGTTCATATAGCCTTGGGTATGGGCCCGCGTGCCCAGAATCATGCTTTGTCATATAACATCTCAGCACTCTGCCGACTTTACGTGCATTTAGTACATAAGAGAGTTGGGATGCCGCCCGGCATGGCACAGTTTGCGGTGTGTGTGGGTCACCGCACCCCAGAGTAGGGGCATGTCAGGCGTCCCGGCGGCCCCACAGATTTTCTTGTCTGCCCGAATCCTGTGTGAACCTGCCAGGCCTGGAACGGCTGCAAGACCATAACATTTTTATGAATGGATATCATTGACTCATAGACTGGCAACTTTTATTGAAATACTCTCTCTTTTCTCCTTCCCGATCTTATTCTAATCTTCGACTAAACATCTGTCTACAGTTGATGAAATGACCCCATTTGGATGCCAGTCGCTCAGCAACAGAGACTGTCATGCTTAGGGACTGAGTCTCACAGGTGTAAGGTAAAATTAACAAACTAAAGTGTTGTAGAGGGAAAACCTCACAGGCTAATCCCTCCAAAGGCACCCTTTATGTCAAGTTGACACTTCAGGAGAGAAATCTTAAAGGAAAATAATTATTAGAATAATAACTTACACATGGGATTGAAACACTTGATGTGCTAAAAGCAGGGAGCTTTCTTCGAGGATTAGTTTGAAATAAAACGTGCCAGAGGCTCCCCCCGAGTGTCCTCAAGCCTGCCTGCTCCCTCTGTGCCACCATAAAAGGGCAGAATAGGACCCAACATGTCCCCTCACCCTTTGAGCCTCTGCAGAAGTCCCTTCATCCGGACGTTTCCAAGTGCTTTTACGCGAGTAAATTCACCTGCCTCATCGTCGCTTCTCTCCCCAGAGATGGGTCATTTCGGTAGCACAGACACTGACCTAAACGGCTACTCGAGGTCCCCTGAGAGGTCCTCGTGGGACCTGCAAAGGGATGGTCAGCGTGTGAAGTCCCTTGCAGCCTCCCTGCAGACCCACACGCACTGCCTCCTTAGCAAGGGCCGCTGGAAGGAGGGGCGAATCACCTTCTTTAATCCTCACAGCAAGGTCCCTGCCAGATGGCTTTTCCTCAGGCTCTGCAAGCGCCCACATACCTGGACACCCAGTTCCAGCCTTCTCCTCCCTGTCTTCTCTGCCCCGAAAGCTGAGTGAGGGCAGGTGTGGCCTTTTAAGGATATTTTATGACTCACTTTGATTAAATAAGTAGTTGGCCATATTTTCTTTGTTCCCCTAAACTCTTCTAGTAATCCAGTGACCAAATATTTATTAAACATTTGCTTCATTGCCACTCACTGTGCTGGACACGGGGACCACTGCAGTCATGCCTCTCCCTTCACGGGAAGGACGGACAGTGACCAAGAATCAGGCGTCCTGCGGTCAGCACTGTGAAGATGACAGATGCGATGGGCTGGGGGAGGCGGGCAGGAACAGGCGGGTCGGGGAAGCCCTCTCCAAGCAGGTGGTATCTGAGCTGAGACCTGGAACGTGAGAATAAGCCAGGCTTGTCATTTTTATTTTAGTTTGTTTTATTGCACCTTACAGATTGTCATTTCTAATAAAGTACATATCAATCTTTAATAGCCCACATTAAAAAAAAGCTTTTTGGGGGCCCTTTAATTTTTTTTCCAGAGTAAAACTGTCATGAGACCAAAAAGTGAGAAAACCACTGTAGTTCATCCCCAGAGCAGCGCTTCCTGCTCTGACCACATAAGGCGCCATTCTGACGGATCACCGACGGCTCGGATGTAAGCCCCTGGCTGGGCGGGGGTCTTTGTCCGTGGGAGCCCAGGGAGCTGATTGCGGTGACCTGTGGATTTGGACAACTTCGCTTGCCTTCTCATTTTTTGTTTTTTTCATTTTTTAATCTTTTTTTTCATTTTGGGTTTAATTTTGCTTTCGTTATTTTCTTTTTCTTTTTTTGTTATTTTTACTTTGTTTTTTTATTTTTCTCATTTTTTTGTTCTTTTATTTTTATTTTGTGTTTCTTTTTTTCCATTTTTGGGTTTCCTTTTTTCACTTTATTCTACTTTTTACATTTTTTATTTATAAATATATATTTATTTTATGTTTTATACTTATGTTTATATTTATTTTATATGTATTTAATTACGTTTAAAATATATATTTATTTTATAATTTGTTTATAAAGCTTTGTACTATTTTTATTAAAAATTTTTATTTGTGTTTTATATTTT